>VYZR01077797.1:0-17157 GCA_013400675.1 Oxylabes madagascariensis | reverse complement strand
ATACATTTCTAAACCAAGGATTTCTAATCTTACATAACTTGTTTTCACCACTTCCCCCTCCTTTCCCCCCACAAAAAATTGAAATCTCACTCTCATATATTTAGGAGTTCTATCTACTAATTACAATGTCCCAAGAACTAATGGCTATCTATTTACAGGGAAGGGTTAAGCTATGGGTTCTTTCCTTTATGAAATTAAACTCAACAAAAACATTCAGCATCCGACCTCTTCACTGTCTGATATCCACTGAGCCCATGCTGAACAAGTCTAGAGCCTTCTTGTCTGCACTCCTACCTTGGCACCTCAGTACCTCTTTGTATTGTGTGAAGCGTTCAGCAAGGAGTAGTAGAATAAAGAGGGAATCACACCTCTAAGACGGGACAAGACACAAACCCAAGAGAGACAACCACTTTAAACAAAACTGAAAGGGATCTAACAACTGGAGATTTCTTCCAACCACAGTACCCACAAGGAGATGATAATGAAATAATAGCCAGATGAATAGAAGACAGATGTCTTCTACAGCAGTCAACCAGATTAATGAGGTAGATCCTGCATCAATTTCTTATTTGTCAGAGATATTCCGAATGTATTTTACTGGGAGGGACGGATACAAACCTTCCCTCAGTATGTAAGATTATTTAAGTTTTCCAACTTTGCAGGCAGAGCAGAGGCTCAGGAGGTAAAAAAAAAAAAAAAAGAAAAAGAAAAAAGTACCACCAATTCCTATTTCTGTTGCTGTTCCGATCACCTGCTATTCAGAAATTATCATTATTAGATGACATATCGTCTGTCTATATTTGGAGGGAAAGGTGTTCTTTCACTCAGCTTCTTCAAGCTGAGTCAGGAAAAAACAAATGAGTTACTGGAGTTCTGAAACGCTGAATCGTTCGGCTTTGTATGAGAATACCTCAAAATAAAAGCAACAGTAATTAAACAGACAAATGGACTTTGCTGTTAATAAATCCCTAGGAATCTACACAACTTCTAAGGGTTTGTTTTCTTGAAACCAAAGGCATTCTTTTTTCCTCATGTTCGAGCTTTCAGAGAATGAATTAAAACTACCGATGTTACCCCTGTGACAACATCTGTCTCTCGTGCTAGCTTTCTTTACAACCAGTGCCACTGACTAATAAGGAGTTTCTCTTTATCAGTCATCCCTTGCTCAGTTATCACTATAGGCTTCAGTCAAATCCTCTTGAATTCAGTGAAGGCTAGGGATCAGGTCCAATAAAACACAACTGTCTTACAAACTCTGTGTCATGAAGAATGACATCGTTTCTCCTTCAGCTGCAGAATTTTCTTTGGCTTTTCCAGTAACTTTGGAGGGAAGAGAATTTCTCAAGTCTTCACCACAACATCATCTAAACTGCTATCAGCTGGAAGAAACTATTTCATTAAAATCTACACAAATCAAAAACCTTGTGGTAATACCAAATTGGTAACTTAGTTCCACGCTGAGCAGATTTCAGTGCTGGTTTTCATTAAGTTTTATGTTCATTATTCTAGCCATGATTCAGGCCTTCTTTTGTGCATCAACCAACACAGCAGCAGAGTGGTATCTACAGTTTTTCAGGTAAGAGTTCACAACAAAAGTTTCATTTGAGGGGAGGGGGGGAAAAGAAGGGGTGAACTGTCCAAAAATCATACCCCAGTGCTATTAAACCCTAAGTCCTACTACCCATAACTCTGCAGCATTAATCATCCAGCCAGGGATTAAGGCAAGATCTTATTAATTATCTGTATAACAGAAGCACAAGCAGTTTCCACCACTCATCTGACTTCATTTTGCTAGGTGTTAACACTTTATGAAGTGGCAATCAAATTAAACGACTTCAAGGTCACAGACAATACAGAGCAGGGGCTGGACTAAAACTTCCTGTACCTCCATAGAGTAACCTCAACCTGAGCCTCCCCTCCCTATCCAGGATAATGAGTAGATGTGCCAGGCTGGTATATTTTATAACCATGTTGCAAGGCCAGCACAGAAGACACAAGAAATGTAAAACAAGATGTGTGAGCTGGCCTAGTTTTCTACCAAAAGGATGCCACAGATACCTGGCACACCAAACTGGGCATATACACCAAGTTCCCAGGAAAACTGGTAAGCATGGCTCAAGGACTGACCATATCATTACCATGTTTGCATGTTTTGAGGACATCATTTTAAGAGGTAATTGAAACTCTGAAATGCCCTCTAGATTGGGCACGTGGGACAGGCTTCCTTCCCTGACCCAGAGAGGCTTCATGCTTTGCTGCATGGTTAAACAGGTCCAGACTGTCTGTCAGCACCAGCAGTACAGAAAAGACAAATTTGCAATGAAAATGGAGAGGTTTGGCTTTCAGTGTTCTCCATCTATCTCAGAAAACTCAGTGCATGCAAGTGCCTCTTTTTATTAAAGCAATTAAACCAAAACAGCTCAGCCACGGTGTTCTCAAGCACAGAGCAAGACAGAATATGGTTGGGAGGCTGCAGGTGACAGTGGCAGGGCCTCACACTGATACCACAAGGCTCATTCGGATCTCCAGGCAACAGCTCTACCCTTCACACGACAACAGAAAACCATGCTGCTTCAGATACCCAGTGTATTTTTTTAAAAAAAGCAGAGATGGTGTCTCAGCAAAAGAACCATCAAGTTTTCCTGAACCCCTGACCACTTTTCCTGTAATTAATGTATCTAGCCTGAAGGGACAGTTCTCGTAAAGAAAGTAGGCGTGAATCCTTAAAAGCTTCAGTTCTGATGTCATGTAACACAGATCTGGCCAAAGGTTTATTCTGAGTTTCATCAATGCTTTAATCACAGATCTGTTGGCATCACCACCAAAAAAACCACGCCCTGCCCTCCCCATGTTCCCAGCGGCTTGCTCCCACCAGGCTGTGCCTTGCACTAACACAAGCCACCCATTTTCACCCAAACCTGCTGCCCTGTCATGCACACATCCAGCCCAACATTTGTGCCAGCCCACGGGAGAAGAAAGGGGAAGGGTGGAACGAGATCCTTCAGTGTGCTACCACCTTACCTTAAGTGTTTCATCAAACATTTCCTCAATGAAATAACAGCAGTGCACTTTTGTAGTGTCTTTAAAGAATGGTTAAAAACTTGTGCAGAAGTAACCAACTCAAAGCTGGATATGAGCAAATACTCCTTCAGAGACACTGTTGGGGCAGGGAAGGACAGTGTGACAGTGTTGTACAGCCACACTGTATAATTCAGGAATTGGCAGAGTCAACCTGGAACAAAGACCCAGCAGCCCTGCTAAAGTCACAATTTTCACATGCCTCACCATATTTTGAGCAGGACTCTTCTTTACATCATGGTCAAAGATCCTCACCTCTTATGAGTAAGAGGCAAAACAAGAGGAGGCCCAGTGACTAGTTAAACAAACATCCCAGCACATATGACTTGTGCCTGGAAAAATACTTGGGTTTCAGGATTTCTTAACAAGCCCACAGCCAGAATAATTAACAATGAACACCAGTGAGACCTGAGACTGAGAAATGGAGGGAAGGCAGGCAATGGACCTGGCCACGTCAGCCTGCTACGTTTGCACACTGGTATCTGCACACTGCCTTTTCACTTTAGGCAGATGCTGTGCAACCCAGCAGCAATGGGAAATCAGACAGGGTAAGACTATTCTTTCATCTGACACACAGTTAAAAAAATCAAAGCTAAAGTACTTTCCATTAGCAGTCTAAATCACTCCAAGTTTACAACTGTATTGCCATATAAATTATCAAATACTCACCTTTTTTTTCCCCCACTGGAAGGACAAGATCAGATAGAACACTTCTGCTTTCTAAAACAAGGCTTATCAAATGACTTGAAGAACCAACACTTCACAGTCTCCTAGGGTGGTATTTTCCCAGTATCCTCACCGCTACTGTCACTTTTAAGGGATGCGGCTTCAAACAAATGAAGGGTGAGGTAAAACTTGAGGTACAAACATGAAGGAAAACTCAGCATGACTGTGCAGAGCTATCTGTATGGAATGGTGAGGAAGGGGTGGGCTGAGCACTAGAAAAGGCAGGTATGGTGAAATTTAGCCCTGCTTCACTAGCCTAAAGTGATTAAAGAGTGCACCATTAACTGCTCATCTGTCCACCGATGGCATTCCAGCCCCCATTCCCTCAGCACCATAAACCACACCAATGCGCAAAGCCTGAGTGGGAAATTCAGGAACTAAGTAGTTGGGTGCAAACAGCTAGGACATCAGTGAGTTAGAAATGAAAGAATTATCTATGAAACCTGGCAAATAATGCAGCCTTTGGTCACAGGATCATGTTAGTGTTGTGCTTGCATGGTGGGTTAGGAAAGTGAATGTCCAGACTTTGTATGTGGTACACAGACATATTTTCATTCACTTTTGTATGGAATAATAAAATTAACTTCCTTGTGTTTAACACTGGGAAAACAGAATTTCCTCAGCTCTCAGTATCCTATGGGACTTTCTGCTTCTGTTTTAATGTGTTGGTAGCAGGTGTAATGTCTGTAGACACTGAGGCTCTGCAGCCAGAACCTGGGAGCAGCAAAGGAAGGTCCCCACAGGTACCCTCCAGGCTGCTGCAGTGGGACAGGACCTCAGGAGAATTAGGTGAGCAAGTTGTGCTTCACAGGCATCACAACTCAGTCCTACCTAAAGCCAGGCAACAATGTACAACAATGTGTGAGAGCAGGCTGTTACAGTGGGTATGTCTGCCTGCTGTAGGACAATTCCAGGTTGGGGTCTTTGCCAAGGACACACAAACATCTGCAGGTTGAGCTTTCTCCTTTTTAGCCAGCTCCCTTCTCTAGTTCTAACTGGCCACTAATTGCAATAGCACAGGACTAGCATCGTTTGAGAAATAGTTCAGCTTGCACTGAAGGAAAGCATTTGGTGTACAAAGAGTCCCACAAGAAGGTCCTGTCTGCTGGTTTGCTCATTTCTTAACAGTTATGTGTAGAAAAATGAAGTCCAGGCCCTCAGTAAACAACACTTCCTTCTCAATTTTCCCAGCTATTAGGAACTTGAAAAGAAGAGTCAGGGATTGAAAGGCAAAAAGATTGAACTATCAAATCAAGATAGACACTCCATGCAGGTTTCAGGCATGCCGATGAAATAAATTAATGGAAGTGCTGGAATTGTCCCTGTATTGTATAACACCTCTTCATCAGCCACAGTCATGTGGTTACATGTTTGTACCATCTAAAGAAAGTTCCTTGCAAGGAACTGTGTTCACTTATCAGACATGAGAAGAGGTGTGCCTGACACAGCACACAGCATTTGAATTATCTAAGAATCTAATTATTTTTTCCACCCTCTGTCAGCCAGAGGTTTTTCTTGGGAAAAACCTCAAGAAATAAAATAGGTCAAGGCACTTCATGCCAATAAATAGCATCACAGCCCAAGAAGAGAGTCAAGGACAGGAAAAACCCCAGGAATTTTCCCAAACAAAATTCATTTCATAGTCTGAAGAACAGTCCTCTCATGAATTTCACATGGTCAGGTTACCTCTGCTAAGGAAATATCAAAACAAGATCAAGAAACAGAGAAGAAGGTCTGATTCACATGAGAGGTTTTCCTGTTATTTTTCCACTTGTCAGAGGCATCTGTACAGAGTCAAGCACCAAATATGAAAGTCCTAAATTAAAATGGAAAAACACAGTAGTCCTGGTCAGTTCAAAGGTCTGTCTAAGCTAATACCACATTTCCAGCAACACCCAACAGGAAATGCTCAGGGTAAGAGCACAAGGTATAAACTATCCCTTGCACACACCCACAGAAATCCACAGGTTAGGGGCTTTCTGAGCCAAGGACCACAGCTGTTCTCTTTGCACTGAATGGTCCCGGATAAATCCGTGTAGTATGAACTGTCTTCTGAAAACAAGTGCCTGCTTGGCCCAACATTACACCTGCTGCCAGCAAGTTTGGGAACCTCACTGCATGTTGTATGAAAACAGACTTCCCACTCCTCAAAACTGCCAGGTGCTTCCATCTAATCCTCCCATACAATGAGAAATAACCCTTTCCAATTCAGCTTCTCCCTGCCTTTGCCTCTCATGACTAAAGCAAATTTTATGATTTCCACAGGAGTCTGCAACGGGCCTTGCTGCTCATCATTGCAAACTCTTCATCCTCACTTCCTAATTTCTTCACTTTCAAGCCCACCCTACTTCTTTGGTTCTTGTTTTCCTTCCTACAACTGCCTCCAATCCCACAGCTTAGAGCAGGTGTACAGGAATACAGATATCAGATCTTTGGTTCAAACAGCTCCCTATCTACACATAGGTGGGGAGCCTCCCCATGTTCTACCTCGCAGCAGTGCCAAAGAATACCTTTAAATTTCTGTGTGTCTGGCTGTGAGGATGGGTGGGCTGAAAGCAGCACAGCCTGGGAACTTTGCTGGAAATCAAGACAGAAGCTCCAACCCTGAAGTGCAGGACTGCCCACCTGGGCTCTTAACACCACCAATATGTGGCTACAAAAACATGCAGGTGAGCAGGATGCTGGAACTTTGAAGAGTGTGGTAAGTTTTCTCAGAAAATCCACACGGACAAATTCTGAGCAAAAAATATCTGTTTTTCAAGTATATGTTTTTATTTCCAGAAGCATAGATACCAACTAAACCACTATTTTTTTGAGGAAAGAATTCGATAAAAAGTATTTTGAGCAACAGTCAGTCAAAAGTGGCTCTATTTCTCAGGTGTTATATAGAAAGCAACCAAAAATAGTACTTTCTCCATTCCCAAAAGCTATCATTCTAGCCAACTCTACTAATTAAATCCCTAATTTATTTTGGGGTTTGCTGGTTTTCTTCTCTTTAGAAGATGGAAATTTAAATATGCATAGGCTCACTGTAATGCTTAAATTTAAATATGCTCTAAACCTCCATGCCAGCGTTCAGTGTCCTTTGTAGGCAAATCATGGAAGGGGCTACCCCCAGGTCTGCAATCCAAGGCTTCCACACCTTCCTCACTGCTGTGCCAACCATCTGCCAAGAACCTGGGTCTACCTATACTCATCTTTTAATTGAGGCTAAGAAAACGACAGAATCTCAGTTGTTACTTGGGGAAAGGCTTTTTCCTCTTCTTCAACAAAAAGGAGGCCGAGGCCTACAGAGCTGAACAAGTATTTTTCATATGACAGAGTGCTCTGTGGACCTGTGATGGGAAACAGACAGGGAATTATGAAACCCCAGTCTAGACTGAAGGAAAACAGACCTCTCTTTCATCAGTACTTACGTTCACCTTATAACTCGACTTGTTGAAGCGATGGTGACATCAGCCTTCACCTCCTAGGGACATGCAGTAGGGCCATGAGGTTCTCAGCCCAAGCAAGAAGAGCCAGCACGAGTATCAAAGTTAGTTTTTTCTGTGTGCTAAGCCTTTCCCAAAACAGAGACTTCTTTTGGAGATAAAATCACAGGCTTGCTCTGATGATGTGGAAGGCATTCAGATGCTTCCATATAAAATTCTGTATGTACTGTGGAAGGATGGTCTTAAGTGCTCTTCCCCTCTGGATTCTTTCCTAAGTCTTAGCTCCAGCAGTCTTGATTTCAAGAAGACTAATTAATTGTTAGTGAGAAGAGAGCTAAGGAAGAGTTGGTGCCTGTGACTCAGAGACTTGTGAAGTCAAGGTTGCTTGGACTAGCAAGAGATTGGCTTTGCATCCAGCAGGATGAGCACAGCATCCCCTGCCAAGCCAGCAGTGAGGGGGGGCCCAGGCAAAGGGCCTGAGGACACCCCTTGGGTGAAGCACGGGGTTATTGTGCTGCAGCCCACGGGCACCAAGAGACTCCACGAAGCCACGTTGCTCCCTATCTGTGAAGCAGGGTAGTCCTGATTCCCTCCCTCACAGGGAATGACAACACATACACAAAACAGGGAGCTGACAGACTTTTGAGTATCTTAGAAAGCACACACACCTCTACTACAGGGCATGAGCTAAAATCTGTTTCTTCTGAGCCTTTTCTTTCCAAGAACACCGCTGCCATAAGGGGTTTGGGTTCATTTGGAACCAACAGCCTGTTCTGCAGCTACGATGGCTCCCCTTCTTGCTTGCAAAGCCAAACCTTGGCACCAAACTGGAGGAATCTCTCTCACATTTGCTGATTTTCCATTGCTGCAGCACTCTGTGGCTGAAGAAGACAGATCCCACCACTAAAGTATTAAATGAAAACACAGTATAGGGGGTAACATGGAGAGGAGAGAAGGAGATTCTGACTAGCACTGCATTCAAGGCATTATGTCTCAACATGTACAATTTTTCTAGGTCGCTTCTTTTAAAAACTGAAATTTTAGGGGGTTTGGGGTTTTTTCTTATTTAATACAAACTAAGGAACATGAAACTAGATTGTATTGACATCCAGATATAACTACAATAGCAGAAATAATTTTAAAGATAAATCCCAAGCACAGTATTTAGAGCCAAAGCACATTCAAATGAGCGGGACCCAGTATTTACCTCTAGAGCCTGAGCCTGTCAAAGAGCCAAGCCAGCTTCTGGTAACAGATATGGAGAGAAGATTTTCTTCTTCCAGTTCAGTCAATTAATTCATCACAATGACTAGGTCACCCGAAGCTGGGAAATGCTTTAGGGCTGCAGAAACAGAAAGCTTGTTTCCTTCCTCCAGTCAACAAAAAATTCAAGGTGAGGGTACAAAATCTACTAATACTAAATCAACATGGCAGAAAACAATCAGTACGATAAAAAAAAATTAAAATTCATGTGCTTAAGAAAAAAGCTTATTATTTATTAAGTAATATTACCTCAAAGTGTACCAGATACTTCCATTTCATGTACAGTTTTAAACCTTTCTTTCTTCTTAAGAACTACTTTTAATGCTCAGGTTTTGATGCTGTACACTGTACTTGCAATTACATTTCACTGCAAAGCCGATCATCACAACATGTATAATTATTACCAAAAAAAAATCAATCATCCTGCAAATACAGTAATTTGTTATTTGCCAAAATAAAAACCTAACTAAATCTTTATGAGACTATCCAATTACTTAAATAGATATTTGTGGACATTGTACAGATTAGCAGAGAGGAAAACTAAATTTAGGTTAAAAGCAATTTTTAGCTGCACATCAATACATTTTAATGGCCATCCAACACTGTGAATCACTCTCTCTTTAGGAAAATACCTAAAAACTACACAGGCAAAATAATACCAGAATTGATTTTGTATCGCCATTCTTCTGTTTGCCATGCAAAAAAAAAAAAAAAAAAAAAATTACAGTCAAAGCATGATGCAAGATTTGTACAAATGACAGCATTCTTTAGCAAGTGACACAGCTGAGTGAATGTTTGCAACATTTGGCCAGGCCGTGAAAGCAGCAACTCTGATGCCCATTGCTACAAGCTCCAGTTGGGATCCCATTTGTCACACACGTGAAAAGGAGTTAATGCTTCAGGAACACCTTTCACATGGGTGATAATGGGAATTGGGAGACCTTTGGAAAAGCATGGGTAACCCGCATTTGGTTCTTAGAAGCAATTGTCTCTTCCCCAAAACCAGAAAACTTCTTTTTCAAATCCTGACCTGTAATTTCAATTTTGGGTATTCCCCAAAAGTTTTCCCTTCTGTCATTTGAATCTGGGTAAATACAGAAGCAAAGCCAATCTCTTGCTAGTCCAAGCAACCTTGACTTCACAAGTCTCTGAGTCACAGGCACCAACTCTTCCTTAGCTCTCTTCTCACTGACAATTAATTAGTCTTCTTGAAATCAAGACTGCTGGAGCTAAGACTTAGGAAAGAATCCAGAGGGGAAGAGCACTTAAGACCATCCTTCCACAGTACATACAGAATTTTATATGGAAGCATCTGAATGCCTTCCACATCATCAGAGCAAGCCTGTGATTTTATCTCCAAAAGAAGTCTCTGTTTTGGGAAAGGCTTAGCACACAGAAAAAACTAACTTTGCCCAGGGTAAATACAGGTTGTTAGTCTTAATATCTTCCTCATATTCATCTACCCTCTGTTTTTAAATCCATTTGCACTTTAGCCTCCACACCACCCTGCAGCAGTGAGCTCCCTAACTCCACAGATGGAAGGAGTACTTTTTTTAGTCTTCCTGGCTAGTAATGTCATTGCCTGCTCTAGCTTTGAACTATCAGGAGTTGCTCTCTTTACTACACTGCTGTGCAATTTTACAGTTTTCTATTATATCTCCCTCAGCAGTCTCCTTTCCAAGCCAAAAAGTCCTAGGCATTGCAGCCTGTCTTCCTATAGACGCTTCCACAGCCAACTCCACTGCACATTTTTGTATCTTTTTCAGTAGTCAGAAAGGCACGCTGTAATCAGAACTTATAAACAGCACAGATTCAAACTGCAATATACAGATAATTTCTATTTTACTCCCTGTTGCTTTCCCACTATGGTTTTATTTGCCTATTTCACCCCAAATCGAAAACTGAGCTCAGCTTTCTCTTTCATACACTAACCAAACCATTTCCTTAAATATGATCCCAGGTGCCAGGCCAGTCACGGGAGGTCTATCAGCAAACAGTACTGAACATCTCAAAGAGACCTTGCTGTTTCTGTCAAGCAGAAAAGTTTTAAAAGTGTCCCAGTCAAAACTACCAAGAAAAAAGCCCCTACCCCTGGCACTTTCTGCCCACTTCTCCAAGCCTGCAGCCACTGCCTGTCAACATGGTTCACTTGGCTGTGCTAATTGGCTCTGCATACACCATTAATTCACTCTCTTCTTACTTTGAGGTTGTAATTTGTCTCCATTGGGAGGTAATAGAAGCCCGCACACGGTCAGCCATGGATGGCTCTGATGACTCAGTTGCTCTGAGGTAGTTTGCTAGGACACCATCTCCAGCGTATTTGAGGCCAGTGTTTACTGTGCAATGGGTGATACGTATCTCAAGCCACAAGCCATGAAATATTTTACATCCCATAACCTTCTCCTGGAAGCTGCTCCCAGTCTTCCCTGACTCCTCTTCCAGAGAGCACATTTGCTCGAGCCTTAAAGACAGTGACACAACCACTCAGTCTGCCAACTGAGAAGCAAATTTATACCCATCAACACTCCTGTTCCTGCAACTTGGTGCCCTTCCTGGAAACCCTGGCAGCACCGAGTCCATCCTCATCCCTCTGTGAAAGCAGTCCAGCCCTTCATTTCCTCGCCTCCAGGGAGGTGGTGGGTCTGCCACTCGTGTGCATCCATGCCAGTTGGACATCCAACACCCACACGTGTCTCCACCAGGCTGCCCAATCCAGCAGTGGTGCTCTGAACTGCAGGGAGCTGTTGTGACACTGCTGGCACCAGACCCACTACAGGAGAAGGGCAGTGGCACAGGTGACAACAGCCCACCAGCACCACTCCCTTTGCTCTGCAGGCTTTAAGTTGCAGCCAGTCTTTTTTAGCGGTGCCCAGTGGAAACATCCGAGCAGCTTCTCACAGATGTGGCAGGGAGGAGGCATCTACTGAGGAATGTTTTTTCCAGTAGTCTCCAGTGACAAGCGGAACCAAAAGCCTCAGCCCAGAATCTGAAGTTCCTCACGCCCTACCAGCTCAAAGCTCAACTTCAGCCAGGTCAGAAAATGCTTGGCTTTGCCTGTGTTTTAAAGCACAAGGCAGGTAAGAAGATGAGAACAAGCCATTCAAGGGGGAATATGGTAAAAAAAAACTATCTCCAGTTCTAATCCACCAGGAGAACAAAAGGATTAGTTCCGTCATGGAGAGGGGAAATCACAATATAGACCTCATAGAAAGTCAGGAAAGGACTCCCCAGTATTGCTGGAAATGCTAGGATCACTGCATTTGACCTCCAAGAGCATCAGCAAAGCTTCATGGGGCTCCATTGGTGATGGAAAGTACCTTTACGTGAAATCCCTTGTAAAAAAAAAAGGAAGAAGATAAACGGGTATGTGGTTTGCAGCTACAGAATGCCTTGTTGCGGCCCTAATATCTGGATAAATCCACCTCTGAATTTTAGTACTGCTACCTCTGGCACTGTCACTAAACATTTTATTTACCTAGCAGAGCTTCAAGCTCATAGATTTCCACAGAATCCCAGACCATGTAGAAAACATTCCTAGTTTCTGTTAATAGATGTTTTGGAGGATCCCACTGAAGACATCATGAAGAAAATTACTTCTGCTATATTCAGTTGAAATTTGAACCATATAAAGAATCTCTCTGCTTCATTTCATCAGTTTTAAGGATAGTTCTTAGTGGTTGCCAGTTGGTTTTCTCCAGAAAAAACTCCCAAAACAAATCGCTTACAATTTCTTGATCGGACCCTACTAGAGCTGGCTAGAAAAAGCCCAAAACAAAACCTGCAACAAAAGCAAATACACACACACACATAGGAAAAAAAAAAAAAAAAAAAAAAAAAAAANAAAAAAAAAAAACAAAAAAACACCAAAAACCCAAAAATCACAATCCAAGAAATCATTCATTGTTCCTATTCATAATCATATTTAATTTTACTTAAGAATTAAACATCCGAACTCTGGATTTAATATTGGGCAGCTGTTAATAGTTAAATACGCGAAATCCAGCTGTCCCATCCAAAGTACTTTTGTGGAGTTGTATTAACACAGCTCTTGCAGTTACACCCAATGCTACTCTTGGCCATACACACACCTTTAAAATTATTTACAATACTATATATTTCTGTGTGCATACATTCCATAGAACACCAACATACACTGCAGTGAGAACCTCCTTTATTCCTTTTTCTCTCCAGACTGTCTTAACTAAGACAGTCTTTGCAAACTATACAAGAACAACACAGAAGCAAAGACACTGCACGTGTCTTAACAAGGAATAACCTTTGGAAATTCATTTAGATGAAGAATCATTTATAGCTTTTCTTAATTGCTATAACCAGTTCACTTTGGAGCTCTGTAGCATTACAGCAGATGATACCATCTATCAGTGAAAAGTTTAACCCTTTTCAAAATCCTTTATTTACCAGTGCTCCAGGACATTCCATAAACAATTTTAACTTTGGCTGGAGTTTTCTGCATTTATTTTCCTGCCAGCAGTGGCATTTTTGAAGGAAAAAAAAAAAAAAAAAAGAAGAAAACAAAAGCAGTCACTATAATCTAGGCTTGAGTCCATGTTACTAAAGTAGATGAAGAGTGTAGTTCTCCTCTGCGCTTCAACAAAACACTGCCTGAAGACAACTCAGCAACATCAAAACCAGTATGGTCTAAATTTGGCATGGGTTGTAGACCTAAAAATAACCCACACCAGCAGGAATCAATAGCCACAACTCCACTGTTAAAAGCACAGAAGCTTTTGGTGGCCTGTCTGGTCTCTTTGCTCAGGCTGAACCTGAGCACATACCTGGGTTTGGTTTGGCTGCTTCACGATTGCCTAGAGGAACATCCCACCCGTGGCTGTTCCAGGCAGCCTCCTTCCCCTGGGAGGCACAGGGACATACTGCAACTTAAAAATTAATTGCTGTGGCAATGCTAGCAGTTCATCATCATCCGCTGTCCTCAGCAGGGAGTCCTCCCTCGCCAGGGAAAGAGCAACACCTGGAACAACTGTGTATGCAGGCTGCTCTGCATCCAGCTTCAGGGAGCCCAGGGAAGGGTGGTGGTCAGGGGAAGGTGGTGGGGATGGCTCTGGCAGCCACATCTGGCTGCCATCCCTCCCAGGTGCTCCTGCCCTGGGCCAGGAACAGGATTGTGGCAGCAACACGTGCCAGCCTCTCCCAAAGCCGCCTTCCATGTAGGCTGTGGGCACAGAAACACCACCCTGCCCACGTGTGGCTGATCCAGACACCAGGACACGCTGAAGCTGCAAGATCTTGCTCGGACTGCTCAGCAGAGGTAGGTGGCCCACACCAAAAAAGCCAAAAGCCAAACAATCACCACCGCACCCCTGCCCCCAAAACACTGTGTGAACTAAAAAGCCAGGTACAAATCAGATCTGTAACAAACACAGTTTGTTTCCATGCTGCATTACAAGTACTTAGCCCTGCTACTGCCCTGCAAAGGTACATTTATTATTATTTTACGCTTGTTTCATAGGGAAAGCAAAGGCCAAGACAATCATTTTCAGAAGAACTGGCTTTTGAGTTGTTGGTACTCTGGGGATGCCCAGCTGAAGGCAATGAACTACAAAGAACTCCAAAACAAATACATGCAAAAAAACCTCCCCCCAAAAAAAATTAGCCAATTTTTGGACCGTAGGTCAAAACTATATTACTGGCCAAAAACACCGATTACCTTAGCTCTCTCCCCTTCCTGCAGTAAGCAGGTTATTAGGAGAGCTTCTGGCAGAAGAATTCAGAACACAAGCACTCAAGGACCCAGATAACTTTTCTAAAAGGCAGAAAGATTGCTTCTGTGTCACTGTACAAGACTTCATCTCCCTCTTATCATCATTTCTATCAGCAGAGCACCGTTTAGTCGCCTCCCTCCAAAAGTCACTTTGGGATGCATGCTGCAATATGCATATAAATTATCATTAAAGTATATTCTGTTTCGCTGGGGCATTTCAGATTCAAGATGCTGTTTTAATGGGTTGCCTCCCAGGAAACTGACTTCACCTGTAATGACACAGTGAATGCTAATGACCAGTGTTTAATTGGGGCAGTGCTAGTAAAATTTTGCTTCAGAGGGATTCAATTTACTTGGTGCCAAGGAGTTAAGTGATTAATCAGGTGTTAAATAGTATGTACTTCCAAACACTGGTCTTCTGCCATTCAATCCTACACCACTGAATTTAATGACAGCTTCGTCATTGACACTAACAGAAGAAGGATCCTCCTCCTAGTACATAAGTAAACACTAAGGAACATGCTCTGCACTAACAGATACTCAGCCTTGGCTAAGGGCAACAGGATTCTGGCCATGTGGTGCTGAACAGCCCCTCACCATGGGCAGCCGTCAGGGAGAGAGGGCTCTTTTCAGGAAGCAGCATGAATGAGGTATCAGGAGACATAATCCACCATCCAAAAATTAAGTCAGTCAGGGGAAGCAGTTAAGACTGAAAACTCAAAGACCACACTCGCCCTTCAGCTTTTTCTTTCCTCTGCCTTTTTTTTTTTAAACTATTACAAAGTACATCCTCCGATCCAAAATCCATCCTGGGAAGTCCTTCAGCTACAGGATACTGTGCTGAAGGACTCCTGCAGCCACCCCACTGAGCTCAACACAAGACAGAGCACCTATACCCACCAGCATGCACCTATACAAAATCTGCACTGAAACCAGTTGTGATACCGGACTTGCAGTGAGGCTCTGTGCCTTCAGTGCTGCCACAGAAAGCACTCAGCTCAAGCATCAGCCAGGTGCACACAAGGGACCCTGGGCTCAGAGAAGTCCTGGTCTGCAAGATCTGAAGCAGCTGATCTGTCCCCATTTTCCTCAAGTTTTAGTTCCCACACAACCCCACACTTGTGCCAGCACAATTGTATGGTCGCATGGTGAGGCAGACTAAGCAACTGAAAGTGTTATATTTATAAAAAAATAAAATAAACAAATTAAACTGTGCCCTTCGGGAGCCTTTCATTTGCCTGCTGTATTTTGAATCTCCGTGTAACACCACAGTGATATTCTCAAGGTATATTCATTTCAGGCAAAAAAATAAGGAGAGCCTGACCATCAGAAAGCTCCAGGTAAGGTTTTAAACAGAACTTATCACCACATAGACCTTAATCAATCACAAAAATCATCATCTGTGTCTAAACTGCTAGTCCTGTCTCTCTTTGAGCTTTTGCTCCTGTATATGTCTTTGCCAAGATGTTTACACTCCCCTGGTGCCTCAATTCTCCCATCTGTGGGAGGAGAGGTGAGGCCTTAAGGATCACTTGCCAATACTGTAATGAGCGCCAACGTCGTGGCAGTATTTACAATAATATAATCAGCTAACTACTATGGCTCAGGATCAGAGGAACAGGTTTACACCAACACAGATATTCCATCTATGCAAAAAGAGTCTGACTACGACAACCACACCAGATGCCCCTTCCCAGCTGACCTCGGAGTCAAAGCCCTCAAGCCCTCTCAGACTGGAGTTCACCACAACCCCAAAGCCTCCCAGTCCCTGCAGGGAGTATGCTGATGTCCTAAGCTGTAGCAAGCACCGAGGGCCCGACCTTCACGCTCATCTCTCACCCCTGAGGTTTTATTTTTCTAAACGCCAGGATGCAGCTTTAGACCCTACACACACACTTCACCTCCCTGCCACAACTGCACAGTGGGTCTGCTTGCCAGGAGCCAGGCAAGCACACACCCAAGTGCTGGCAAGCTCTGGCTATCAGCAGGGTATTTTTCATCTCTCAGAGGAGTCAGCCAGCGCATACTTGCTGCAAAGCAAGCACATATCAATACACAATCACACACACATGCTGATAACTACTTAACACAAACCAAGATATTACTTCAGGCTCATACTGATTACCAGTAATAAAATATAGACCAAAACTTCACCTCCTCCAAGTTTTCCCAAATCTGATTAGAGCACTTCTCTAACATGATGAGATAGGAAGACTGTACGCTAAGCAGCTCGGGCATAAACGAAGCACCAGCCTTCACCCTCTCAGCTGAAACCTTCCACGTTCATCAACCCAGGTGCTGTGGCATTTACTGCCTGCACCCTCGTCCCAAATTGGAGGAGGAAAGGGAAGAAAGAACACCAGCAACAAACCAACCAAAGAACAAGAAAACATACCCACCAGCACCACTGCTTCCCCTTCACAGGCTCCGAGTGAAACTTTGTAACACCCGTGTAGCACAACCCTTGCTCTTTTAGAACAGGGCAAAGAAGTTGGGGTACTCTGTGTTGTTTTTCCCTCTGCCTCAGTATCACATTCCACATCATGAGCCAAACTGGAATACTGAAGAAACTATCAGTTGCATTCACATAATCAACTACCATTTAAACAGCTCCTCTTCAATCCAGCTGCTGAATGCAATCCACCTTTATCACCCGGTTAAAAAAAAGTGTCCAAAAACGAATGATAGTTAGAAAAGCTGAAGGGAAAGCTACCCAGAACAGTTAGAGTGGTGAAGAAATGCTTTCATTTGCAGTTCACACTTCTGTCTGAAAAGTTTTACTTTCAAAATTTGAAACTATTAAAATAGCCAGTAACAGAGAAGCCAGGAACAGCAGTTTCTACACGTAAACAAATGGTACATTAAAATACAGGTTTAGATCATGATGTTTAGAGTCAGTCACATCTTTAAAAAAAAAAA
>VYZR01077796.1:9260-19640 GCA_013400675.1 Oxylabes madagascariensis | reverse complement strand
AACTTCCCGTCTGACTGTGTATCAAGAAAGTCAGTTTCTAAACTCAAGTTCAGCAAACATAAAATCCAGACCAGTGTCACCATTGGTGCAGTGGTGCTCATTTGTAAAAGCTAAAGTAAAGCCTATGCCAGCATGAAATTTATTCTCCTCTTTGCATTTCAGTTTGTGCCTCTGGTGAATGATTTAAAAAATTACCTTTTTTAAAGTAGCATCCATGAAGAATAGATAAATGGATCAGCACAGTAAAGGATCAGGTTTACCTGCACAGGAGCCACTCTCCTATGATGAACAATTTTTCAATAAGTGTCATTTGCGACTGTTATGAAAATCTATCAGTGTCTGTTTCTGGTCCAGAGCAACTGTGTTGAGCGAGCTCAGAGGTGAGGGAGTTCTGCTGTAGGACTGCAGGGAGAGCTGAGTGTGCCTGCATGGTTCTTTCACCTGAGTGACAGATCAGAAGGAACAGCTCTCCAGCCTTCCTGGTGGCTCTTTGCGTATGGAAACAATAAACAAGCAATCCATCTGTTTGTGGATCTTCTTTAAATCATCGCTGCTGACATATAATATTTTATAAACCAGTTATTTCCAGTTTGTTGGGTTTTTTTGTTTTTTTTTTTTTTTTTTTTTTTGAGTTTCATGAAATAAGATTTCCTTACTACAGAATTATGGAGCATAAAAGGAAAAGAAGTGAAAGGCAGTTTGTGCTTCAGATTAGTACATATAAAGTGAACAAAGCCATCCATTGTGTTGCTTTTGTGTCACTGTTGTTAGATATTAATTTGATAAGGACAGACTATGTTAAAATGGGGACTGAAAAAAAATGTTGAAACTTTTTTTTTTTCCCTTGACTGCTCCATCATACATTATAATGTTTATTGTTGAGATTAAGTACTCTCTATTCAAGCAGTAACAAGTTTCATAGTGGAACAAAAGTAAGCAGCACTCATGAAATTCATTTTAACAAAAAGTATGAACAGAAAGATATGAAAACTATTGATTATGTTGTCTGTGGTGACATACAAACAAAATGATAACTGTTCACATCTATACAAGTGGAAGAATGGCAATGTCAGATTGTGCAGAGATTAACATAAGAATCTGACATCTTTGGTGAAAATTTATAATTACAATTGATGCTTTGGTAGAGATTGGAATGAGGGTGGAATCTTGTCAAATAATTTTTTCTGTTGTTCATGTCATTGCCAACTACTTAACCCTTTGATTATCAATGATTATTGCTATGGATAAATGTGACTGTTGTAATAAGTTTTTCTGTGATTTGTACCAGTTCTGAACATTGTTTCAGAAGGAAACTTCTTGAAGTTAATTTTGTTCTGCAGAAGATGTTTTAAATAGTATCATATAGATGCTGCTCTCCAGGGCAAAGTTTTGCGAAAATGGCTGATTTGTGTCTCAATTGCCTTTGCGGAAGAAAATTAGAGCTCTAAACCTCAGAAAATTGAAGAAATGTAAAGAATTTATCCATGACTGCTGAGCTCTGGTTTCAAGGTACCATAATCACTTCTGATTCTTACTGTTTACAGAAGTGTTTGATACCACTCTGCTAGCTTTGGTTTCTTACAATTCATGACTGGGTTGGACCATAGATGTTGATAAGGAGGCATTGTAGGGACAGGAGTAAAAAGGAAATCCTTCATTTCCATAGTTAGCTGTTTTGAAGAGAGAGCAAGCTCCAATGAGTACCAAATCATCTGACATTTTTGTAAATGAAGGCATGTCATTGATACAGATGCATAAAAATAAATCAAAAACTTGAGACAGACACCTCCCATGTTTGAAGAATGCATGCTGCATTTTACTTTGACATGGACTAATAATTCTTATTCTCTAAAACGAGGTTATTCTGCAACACAGTTTCAAAATCTTCTTGTTTGACTGTTTAAAAAGTAGAAATTCTGTTTAGCTAACATAAGGAAGGGATTTAAACTCTCTGAACTAAGTAGGTGATTTTGAGAAATCCCAACTTCATTTTCTTATGAAAGCACTGGAACGTGAGCTCCAATGCTGATTTTAAAAGGAGTGCTTTTTCATTTGTCTTTTCTATGTGCCTCTAATATGTCAAAGTTATTCAGTGATAGTCTAATCCAGAAATCATGGTTATAGTGTATAAATTAACACACAAGTTAACACTGTTAAATACATTATGGTGGCTTTAGTATCTATTTTTCTTATTCTCTCTGTTTTTAGGGACACAAATTGAATGGGCAAAGATTCAAGTAAAGGGTAAGAAAGAACAGGGAACATTTTTTCATAATTAATATTCTGATTAATATTCTGTAACAGCGCTCATTCCTGTTCAAAGGACTGTCTACATATAGGGTTATAGGCATTATTAAGATCACATTGACTTCATAATTTGGAATTCAGAGATGCTCCATGTGAAGAGGAAGGGCTGCAGAAGGATCTCAAACTCTAAGGTGTTCTAATGCGTCTACGTGGTTTGTTTGCAAAGTGTATACATTTTGTGGTGTTTATTTCAGGGTAAAGTAGCTAATTTCTGATTGTTAGAGTACCACCTGGAATGCTCTGCTTTGAAATACTGTTTTAGAAGCCGATAGAACATTGGAGACTATGATTTGTCCACATATTTTTTGTCCATACTTTTCAAATACAGACAGATCTAGCATATCATAGATTTTTGCAGTAAGTCACATTGCAATATTCCCCTAGAGGTTTGCTAGAGCAAATTTGAAGTTTACAGTTGCTTTATGTTCAGTCATTTTGAATACTTCCAAGGATGTTCTAATATTTGATCCCTGTCATGAAAATTCTTTTTCCGTGTGAAATTTCTTTGAAAATTGTAAAACTCACTTGAGTTTCAAAAGCAGTTTGATTTATATAATTTTAAATAACATTTAAAGAACATGAATTCCCATAAATCTATTTCCCTGTATACTTCAACATTTCAAAAATAAGCCAATTGAATTAAACCGCACAAACTAATTTCGGCACTAACAAGTAGAAGAGACATTGGTTCATGGGGTTAGGTCTGACCTATAAAACTAGAATTGCCATGTTGGAGGTATCTCCTTGAATATAACCTTGTTTCCGTAAAGTAAGAGTTTTGGAGACTTGAATGAGTCTGAAGAAGTCACTTATTCGCTAGTTAGCAGTGATTTTTTAAATTGCTGGTTGTATTCTGCACTTTTGTTTTCATCTGTAAATTGATTTGGAACTATGAATTCTCATTTACATGGCAGTTTACAAAATCCATTTTTTGTCATACGTTAAAAAATAGTGCCCATATGTTTCTACCGTTTCAGAAGAAGTGTGTAACGTTGCACGGTATTTTTAAAATCAGTAGCACATACTCCTGCTATGAAAGATCGCATCGTGTTGCATGTCTGAGCAGGCTCAGTCAGTAATTCCTGACCCCCGCCCTGCCACAGGAGCGCCTTTCCTGGAATATCTGAGATGGGCAGTGCTGTACGTGCGCAGTCAGGTGAACGTTTGGTGCTGAACACAACGCAGCATCCACAGCAGGCGCCTGTGTCCTGCTGAACTCGGATGCCTATTCCCAAAGGCTGAGAAGGTCCCTGGCTGCCTTACGCTTCCCAGGCAGCTGAAGAGGTATCACAGTCAGCACTGTGATTCCGGGTCTGGTCCGGCTGGGTGGAGCGTGGCAAAAATAGAGGAGCGGGAATGATGGAGAGCCCGAAAATAGATCTTTAATGGTGATAAAATAATAAATGCAGAGACCTCATGGTCTGAGGGGCAACATACAAAGACGCAAGGGCGTGGCTAACTTAACAATATATGAGGTTATCTGGGGGCAGGGGTCCAATCCCAAATGAGGGACAGGGATGTGACTTTATGTGTCAAAGCTCCTGAACCAGTGAAGAGCCAGAACCAGAGACATGACCTGTTTTGGAATCCTAATTTCCATATCCTGCCTCCCATGGTCTCAGGTTTATGGTTTCTGCATAAGCTCCCTGGGGTATCCATCTCAGCTAGCTCGGTTTCCACAAAGGGGTGTTGTCACACATTCTTAGGGAACACAGGTATTTGCTGACTAAGTTTCAGGAGCTTCCTGCTCTCAAAATCAATTGACTTTTAAACTCACTGATATTCTACATCAAGAAAGATTAGTTGTCTGTCATAGATTGATTCATCTAACCTGATCTTTTATTGATCTAAAACTTTTTTTTTAAATATTGCATTTTTAATTAAATTGAAAAGACAGTGTTTGTTCTGCCATACTTCGTGTATCTTGATTTTCTCTGAAGGTGGGCAAATGATGTGATGGGCACGGAGTCAGTTTCAGGTAGAGAAGAATGGAAAATACTCAGCAGAAAATTAAAACTTACTTAGGGTATTCAAGCATCTTGCATAGCAGTGCAAAGTGAAGCCCCTACTAACTTACTACTTACTCCCCCAATAATATGACATTACAAAAAAATAATGTCTTTACAGAAAATAATGGCTTAGCAGGCAAGTTTCCCCTGAGGTTATAAGATCTGGAAGTAAAAGACTTACACTACTCTCCCTGGTTACAGTAGTAGTGGATTTCTGAGGTAGGAGCTCATAAGTTCATTAGAAACAGAAACTTAATGTAAGTATTATTTGGCTCTAAAAAGCTAGTAATTAGGGGTATTTCCCCCTTGCCCTTGAAATTTGAAGGAAGTACTTATACAGACTATAATAATTAATGCAAAACACTTATATAGCTCCTTGTATTCAAAGTATTCTACAGGCAGTTATTATTACTGAAATTAATTTAAGTGAAGATACCTCTGTTTAGAGCTTAGCAACTGTCCACATTTCAACTATGTCAATAATTATTAGAATTAGCATAGATCCTGACCCTCATTTATTTGTGTTCAGAAACAAAGCCATGTAAGAGTCTTTCTATAATGAAAATTAAAAGGCCAAGCAATAACATTAATGTTCTTTTAAATAATTAATTTTAATGTGTGGAAGTGTGAGCAATAAATGTTTTATTGTAAACCCTGATGTGGTAATTAATCCAAGCGATTAGGACCTAATTGCATGTTCATAGTAAATGTTATATTTGCTGTGAAAGACATTTTGTTGGAATTGTGGTTCAGAGGATAGAGCTGTGAGAAGAGTGATACTTGAAAGAAATATTTAACACACTTTCTCATAACTTGATAAGCCAGAAATTGAAAGAAATACATCCTTTATTATTATGCCAATTATGTTTTTAGCTCTTCTGAGCTTTTTGTTGCACTATGGACTTAATTCTACTCAATAGTGGTGCTTAGACGTGAAAGTAAACGTAAGGATATGTAGACCTATTAAAATCAGCTAGGAAGTGCCTTGGGGACTGGGCGAGGTATTTGTTTTAGTAATCATTTACGCCTTAATTTGCAAATAATGGAAGTCCTACTATTTCATAAAGCTGGTCATTTCTTTAATGCAAAAAATAAGTCATTCTGTGAGCAGTGTTGGTTTCAGGTGCCCTGGTTGTGCTTTGGAAAGCCCTATTGCACACCAGATGAATTCACATCTCCACTGAAGCTTTGGAGCTGCTCCAGAATTTCACTAATATATTGATGGAGTTTGGACCCCTCTTTTTAAATGGTATTTTATTTATGTGGGTGGGCTTTTTCCTTCAGCAAAGTTATGTTTCTCAAATATACTGTAGGCTTCTGTGGTTCTATGTAGAGCTCAGTTTTGCCCATGGTGACTCTGCCTGTTTAAACAGACTCAGTTAAAGGATGAGTTAGCATTTGAATAGTGCTATAAGCTTTAGAAATCTTCTGACTTACTACTTGATCATTTCTTTTTTCCTCTTCATACCTACCATGCTACATATTTCTGATGATACGATCTTTATTAGTGAAATAATATGCTCTTTCTTTGGGGCTCTTGAAATATGTTCTAACGATGATGGTAATGACTTTGATTAATATTTAATCCCCATGCTGCTATGTTCTTATAAATTACAAGATCTCAAAGGTAGTTGGGGGAGGGAAGAAATGTTTCTGCTGAAGTGTTCCAGTATTAAAGTGCTTAGGGAGAAAGATACCTATATTTCATTATGCCTTGTATCTGCTTTCAAACCTGAATTTAAGTGAAACGTGTTGTACCATGACCACATTGTTGACAGGGAAGTCTGTAAGATGGACTTATTGTCCAGGGCACTGGACTCGTTCTTGTGTTTGTTTATGTCATGTAGCTGTTGCATTCCTCTGCATCACCTGGGGATCGTGACACTGGGTCCTCAGGTATAGCAGTGTAAACTAGTACAGAGCAAGAGCTTGGTGAGACTTTTTTTTGTCCTTTTGACACCCAGTCAGTCAGTGGTGATTATCTACTAATATCAGTCATTGTTTCACTCTGAGTGTTTGACCTGTATTCATACAACAGACTATTGTGCTGATATAAGCACATTTAATTAAGCAAATACTCCTGTTTGTTCTCTTCTTGTTCAAGGCTATTTTAATAAGCAAGAAATGGGCTTGTTTAAAGTATTTACTTAGAGAGCTTTCAAACTGAGGATTAACTGTCTAGAGAATTAGAAATTCTCTATGCATTTGTAGTTACATAGATTCTCTCAATTTACTAATATATTGTAAATATTATGTACACACCAAACTTGAATGAATTCAACATATGGTTGATGTTTACATAATTTATGAGATGCCACATTATATTAATGGAACTAACCATACACGAAAAAGCAAATGTTGCACTGTCATCGAGGGCCTAAATTAGCCATACCTTATTCTATGTTTCCTGAAGTGCTTATTTGCCAGGACAAGGATCCTGGGATTGTGCTCAAAACTGTGACAATTAAGATTGAAAACCAGTTATCTCATTGTTCCAAACATCATCAATAATATTGATGCCAGTTTTTGGAGTATGTCCGAGTCTACTTTTTGGTCTAAACACAATGTTATCCTCATATTAATAGATGAGTTAGACAAACCTAATAAAGAGTTATTTTTAAAGGATGAAAGGTGAAAGAAATGGTTTCTCTCTTTAATCAGCAATTTAACAATTTCTTAAGATGCATGGCTTTCTCAGTAAGGATTAAATTGGTTTTCAATGAATAAAAAGTGTGGTAAAGTGGTTCTGGGATACTAGGAGAAATTAAGTAGCTTGCTCTTTATCATAGCTTGCTTGATTTGCAGCTTATATTTTATTGATGGTAATACCCTATACTCTATAATACCTTTCAACACAAAATTTCAGTCATTTCAGTAATGTTAAGTAATTAAACCTCCCACTGGTTCTGCCAATGGAAGTGTATTTATCATTATAACTATTTTGCAAGTGGGTAAACAGAGGCAAAAGAGGTTGAATTATTAGTCGAAGTAATAAAATCTCTGGGCTCCTATCTCCCAGATGATGTTTAGTACTTCCTCCAAAATTTTGTTAAAAATTCAGTTTAATTAAATGTATACATCTCACTCCCTGAGCTTAATAAACTCATGTAAAACTATATACTGAATTTGAGAGGTGGTTTTGGTTTTTCACAGAGTGGCTAACTTAAGGAGCATTGTCAAACCAAATTCTTAAACTCATTTTGGCAAGATGAATTAAGATCTTAACTAATTATGTACTTTTCAGGAAAACAGGAGAATTTCTTTATTTGGGATGACATTTCTCTACACCAAATGTAGCTATATTACTGCTCTCTGGCGCATGTGTTTCCACCTCATTGTTAAAGTTCTCATCTACACTGTGAGTACACATCTCCTAAGTAAGGTCACATAATTATTTTGTCCTTAACATGGCTTAGAACAACTCCTGGAGAGTGCCAAATTTAAACATTAGTGATCAGAATTGAAAAAATATTTCCAAAGTGATTAAAATTAAAAATATATTGGTAATATATGCATAAAATAATTGTTTTCTTTAGCATGCAATGCCAGATATTGGAGGTTTTCTGCTACTGATAGATACAAAGATGACAATAATGAGAGTTCACTTCGGCAACAAAGAAGCTGTTCAAGTCTGAAAGCAGTCCTCTCCTTCTGACATGTTGGCACCATCATAGAGGAAAATGTCATGGTCAATGTAAGCACATTTACTGACAGTTAGGTTTTTTCCTATGTTCCTGAAAACTGTTTGAAACTTGGCTTTTATGGAAAACAGAAACACCGGCCACTCAGAATGATAAAACAATAGTTTATGGCTTAGTCATTTTCCAGTTATAAAGCAATACTTTCATAAAAATAAACAAGGCATACAGGAACAAGCCAAAACAATTACTCAGAGAAGTTGTTGCATTCTTGCTGTCCTTGCCTCCTGATTTAAAACAACTGTCTCCAGTAGGAACTGAACAAAAAGCAGTGGGTTTTGTTTCATTAAGTAACTACTTGCTGATCACTGAGATAAGTTTTATCACTGAGATAAAATATAGTTCAAAAATGCAATTGATACCGTCTATGTACTGTCTAAATTCCAAAATTACCTTTTACAAGGAAGAACAGGTACATCGATTAAAATAACGTTCATGTATTTGACTAATTTACAGACTGAACATTTCCCAAGTGGATAGTTACAAAGAGCTTTTCTTCCTTCTAGAGAAAGTAAAATGCTACTTTAAAGCCACAAGCACCTTTATTAGTAAAGGTCATGTTGATTATTTAATTTGTAGGGGTTTGTTAATTATTTCTGGAGAGTTTTTTCCCCCATGCTGTAAGTATTTTATTATCTTTATCATGATGACTATTCTGTCGTAGCTCAGTAAAGAAAATAATTTAACAATAATTTCAAGCAGGAACAGGTTGCAAGTATAAATGCTCAAAACTGAGAGATTCAAGAGGTAAGGGGTCAATAAATCTGCTAATTTGACAGTCTTGCGCATTCCAAGTAATGTGCTCAGATGTTTTGATGTTAAAGGTAGTTTCTAAATTGCTCCCTGCTCTTCCAAACTCACATAAGTACTAAGACAGATGAAGAGCTTTTGCTCTGTCATTCCAAGAAGATCCCTTCTGGTTCCTGTTCTGAGGGAAGATGATTTCATTGCCATGTCTCACAGTGGGTGGGACGTGGACTGCACCCCATCTGTGCTCAGGCAGTTCAGAGGCTGGAATGCAAAAGTCTTTAGACTCTTCTGGTTGTAAGAACACCTGGAAGCCTTGTGTAAGTTCTTCCATCTGGAGCAGTTACCTAGAGGTTCATTCTCCAGCTCAGGAATTGCCATGTGTTCAGCCTCACTCTTTCCAAGTCCTGGTATTTTTGCTAGATTGCAGCAGATGAGACTGATGGCAGAGCAGAGCTGAGGGATGCCTATTCTGCCCAAGAGTGTGGCTTCAAGCTCTCTTTGTGTGCAGAATATAGGAAACTTAACCAGGTCCAAAAGCTCTGACTTGGTTGTGTCTGTCATGTAATGGAGCAAGTTTTTTTGGCATCTCAGCACTCTGACTCTTTCACTGGAACTGCCAGCACACTTGAAGTTAGATGATTCCTGTAGTGCTTTACTGAATCGTGGTATTTATCAGGACTGTCACTACGTAACTGTCAAGCTCTCTGTGTGCTTGAAAAATTCCGCCCTTTAGATGGATGAGAGTGTGATGTCATCATAATGACGTTTTTATGTAAATGATTGCTATAAAATAATTTTGAATTAAATGATGTGTTCCTTTCTTGTTGGCAGAATATAACTTGTCTTAGATGGCAGCAGACTGTTGTATCTGTTTTCCTGAAAGTTAAATATTTTGATTCACACTTACGATTTATTGATTTTACATTGTTACCAAATGGCATTCCCAAATCAGCTCAGAATACCGTGGTTCAAAATCCTGTCATTCATGTGATAAAGTTGTTTTCATATAATCCACTCTGTAAATGGGAGTGACGAGGAAAGTGGAAGAGCTAGAAAGAAATGCATTTAAGCAGGTAGTAGGTTTGAAAACAATCCTAATTTTTATTATCCCTGTATTTTTTTGAGGCAATATTCCTTCTTCACTATTAAACAGTAATAAATCCCAAATTGCAAGGCTGTTTGTTATCATCTTGCCCTGCATTTGTTTAGAAATACTCACTCAGAAAAAAAAAATACTGATCCCGATTGTGCAAACATTCCATGTGTGTAATCCAGATGAATTCGTGAGCGCAAATTCAGTGTAAGACAAGGCTTCTCAGCTTGGACAGAGCACCTCATACAGAACTGCATTCACCAACGCCTCAGTTGTGCTGGTTTCGTGAGGTCACCTCTTCAACACTCTCCGTTTCTGTGCTGCTGACACTTTTGACACCCTTAATTTGCTGCCTTCACATCTGCTATAGCTGATGCTGTAAGAGCTTAGTGTAGGTCAGAAGAAACCTTTTTGGTCTGTGTGTGTGATAAAAATGAGAGAGGTAGTTACAAGACAAATTACTGGTGTGTAAACTCCCCAAATCTTTCCGCTAATGCTAGTGTCTACAAAAAAAAAAAAAAAA
>VYZR01077792.1:0-13829 GCA_013400675.1 Oxylabes madagascariensis | reverse complement strand
TCCCCCCCCCCCCCCTCCCCTTTTTCTTTGTTTTCTAGGGAATCCCGATACTTCAGTTTCTCTGGACCCCTTTTTCCTCACCTCTTGCCCTTTGAAGTCTATCTATTATATGAAACAAGTTGTGAAACTGTAGAAATGACAGCTAAAATTTTAAAGTCTGGCAGCAGAACAAGGACTAATAATGCATTTCTGTTTAGATCAGAGTTGGTTTTCTGATCTGCTGCTCAGACAGACAGATAAATCCCTTATATTAAAACTCTTTAACTAGAGGGGGAAAAAGTCTGTCCATGGCCACAAAACAAATCTGTTTGAATCGAACTAATGTGTTAGTTGTGATATCCAGAATCTGATGCAGCTTTGGAGACAGCTAGAGCAGATTCTGAATGCAGTTGTGTGTACTAGTGGAAAATCAGTGTGAGTGAATAGGATCTCTGGTCCCAGTTTCCTGCTCTGGTCTCAGCCTACACTTTCCTCTTTGTGTACTGATCCTGTGTGTCCCTTTTTGTCTGATGCGGAAGCTGTTAATGAACATGCTCTTCTCTTCCAGCTGCCTGAAAGTGAGACATTGTCTGTGGGAAGCTTTCTCACGCTGTGATAAGATGATGAGGTTTAGGGAGTGAGTTCCTTGCTCACTTCAGGCCTGTCCTAACTGACTGCGGTTTAGTAACAAACCCTGGGAGTACAGGTTATCGTGACTGTTAGGATATTGCATTTTAAAATGATAAGTAGGGAGGGAACTGTCTCGTTTGTGGCAGGATTACTACATCCTGAGTGCAGAGTAGAAGCAAGAAGTGGCACCATTACTCTCCACTTTGGTTGAAGTTGGATGGGTTAGAGAATAAGCTGTGATCTCAAATTGATCTCAAATTGGTTTCACTTGATTGAACTGCTGGCTGCTGAGGTGTTCCCTGTAGCCATCTCCCTTGCTTGTGTCCACAATAACTGTGGGACATTAACTGGGTCAGCAAGCTGATTCTTCTCAAAGTCATTTTTTTACATGGATGGTGGACTGGGAAGTGAGGCCACCTCTTTTAGCTGTGGGTTATGTTTAATATAGCATAAGGTAACCATTTATCCACAGCCTCAAAAATGCACCCTAACTTAAGGCATGTTGTTTGTCTGTCCGTGAAACAGGGGTAATTACTCCTTACCTGCAAAGTGTGGTTATGTTGGTTGAGATCTTTGTGTTTCTGAAATAGCTTCTAGATGAAAAGCTTCTTTCAAGCTTTTCTGGTCACCATTGCTGGAAAAGTTTACAGTGGCAAGTTTGAATTAGATTTGCAAGTTTTTATTCCTTTCTCAGCCCTGTTGAATGTTCCCTCTCTGCCTTTCTGATTGCTCATCCTTTCTTCAACCCCCGTTATGACAGGCTGTGAGTAGGGAGAAAAGATTTCCTTTCCCTTCCAAGTTCCCCGCAGTAGTTCTACCCTAGTCTTTCCCTTTACCACAGAGCATCGTGAAGTCATTCAAAGAATGTTGTGTGCTAAAGATATACCATAAAAATAGGAGGTGGGTGATGACTTTCTCATATCAGTTTTAGCTGTTTTCCCCATTCATGCTCATTCTCTTTGCAAATGGCCCAAGCAGCAGCCAGCTAGCTGGGGACAGTCCTTGGCTATGGGTTTTAAAATCCATGCTTTCTCTTCTGAGCATGTGTATTTTTAAATCCTGATGAAGCCAACAAGTTGAAATGGCAACTGGAGTGCTGTGGAACAAGTTTGGTGTTGGTGTTTCGGTTACAGGAGCTGAGTCCCTGAGGTTATGTGTTGGTGCTGTTTAGAAGTCTGGTGAACTCTTTTTCTGCTCACACAAATGCGGCTTTTTCTTTTTGCAGACAGTAACTATTCTGAATTTACAAGGGAAATTTATCTAAGCAGTTTGAGACAACTGTAAACTGAGGAGCCAAGAGAACTTACGGCAGGCCACAGGGGGAGGCAGCCTGCATTGTTAGTGCTTGGCTCCTATTTCCCTGAGCTGGACTGTCTCTACACTGTGAACAAGTTCAGTTCAAGTTATTTAAATGATGATGAGATAGTGTGAAGTTGTCCAATGCAGCTTGTCGTGCCACTTCTCACAGTGTTCTTATTACCATGTGTGCATCTGTGTACATGGCTCTGCTGGGTGAGGTGCTGAGTGTCTGGCTGGCAGTGAGCAGTGGAGTGTAACTTGATTTCTTGTGGTTTTTTACTGTTTATTGCACGTGTTTAAACCTCTAACATTTTGCAAATAATTTGAAGAACATCAAAAAAAGTAAATGGAGCTCCAGGGAATAAACCTTCTGAATGACACTCTGCATGGGGAATTGTGCTTTAAATGGCTCAGCTATAAATCAGACTGTATGGGGGCTCCAGGAATAAACCAGTCTCATGTTTTTGTCACAGAACTGAGCTGGCAGACAGAATTAATCCTGTGTCTGTCTAGATGCCTCACAGGATCTTGCTTTATTTCCATTGCTGAAAAGGAAGGTGAACAGAGAATTTCACTTTGTGCTATGGGGAAGTTTGTGGTGGTTCAGGGACTGTGGTTAGGCTGAGTTTTAATAAGAGCAGGAGGTGGTAAAAGAAGCCAGAGGTAGAAAAGGTCATGGGCAAGAGGGCTGTAAATTATTTGCAGTGGATTAGGGGCTTAGTATTCCCTTGTTTTATCCTCTTTCACTGTTCTAAATAAATTCAAGGCTTCTCTGAGCAAAGGTTTCTTTTGGGTTGAAGCCACTAATTTCAGCTGGGTCAGACAAAAAAGCCTAAGGCTAACTTCACGTCACTTGAGGTTACTGGTGCCCCATGAGCTGGAATAAGATGATGGCTTGGCTGGTCTCTGCTGCTCATCTTGTTTCACCATTAGTTGCATCCGTTGCTCCCTGTTTCTCAGCACCAGCAGCTACCTTGGGACTAGGTTTGGGTGGGTGGGGTGTTTTTGTTTTGTTTTGTTTTTTTTGTTTCCCTGCTAGCAAATGACCCCTTTTGGGCAGAGATGATCCCCAAGAGTAGGGTGCCTAGAGCATTACTTCTGGTTTGAAGCTCCTGTTCATTATGGTTTTATATGGGAGACTTTTTTTGGGCTGTGTAGGCCTGGTCAGGCAATGTGACACACAGCTGGAACTATTCTGCCTGGCTGTGAGCAGCTCCAGCAGTTAGACAGGAGCCCTGCAGAGAGCTGGAGCACTGGGGGAGGGAACGAAATGCCATTTCATCCACGTCATGAAATCTCTTATCAGTGGCCAACTCAATGTTGTGTGTGGGTGAGCTGCACTGGCCTGAAGAAGCTGCCTTTTATTTCTCCTGTGAAAGATGAGGAGCTCAGCACTGTCAGTCAGGCTGAGAGCTGTGGAGTGGCTGTATGGAGCTTGAGATGAATTTGTCAGTCAAGTTCTTATAACCCTAAGCTTGTAGTTTTCAATCTCTCCTGCTTGTGCTTAATCTGAGATTCGCTGCTTGGCAGTCCTGAGCAGTTTGCTTGGGCAGTGCCTCACAGTTGCTCTGGCATGCTGCTCCTGTACTTCTTAACTGCTTAAATCCAGTGCCTCCAGCACCTTCTGTCTTGGGGTCATGCTTAAAAACCTTGGTGTGAGTTAGAGAGAAAATCAGTTAGGTTATCATTCTTTTTTCTGTAAGGGTTGGTTAAGGGCTTCATTTGTTGGATGCTACTTTCCCATCAAATTCGAAGGAGAAATCTGCTTTTAACAGATCACCATGGTGTGGCTGTGGTGACGTGAAACTCTGGGACCTTCTGGGCTGTTTGGATCTGCTGGAGCCCCTGATTGCATTGCTTGGGTCTGGGAAATGCTGTATGTGGGGTGGGAGAGCCAGTGGGATGTGAGGCCTTGGGAGCCGTGTCTCTCTGGTGTGGTCCTGTCCTTGCAGGGTTGGGAGGCTGTGTGCTGGGGAGGAGGGGTTGGAGGAAGGGGCTGGGGGTGGTGCAGGGAGGAAGCTTTATGTAATTCTTGGCTGGCTTTTGAATAATTGTTTTAATGAAATGGAATGCAGTGTATTCAGTACTTGCTTGGCAGAAACAGCTATTTTTTTTTTTGTTGTTTTCTGTCTTGGAGGGGGGAAAGGAGTTGGAGTTTCTCTATTTTCCAACTGCTTTAAACACTCTAGGCTTGGATTTGTCACGAAGATAGGAGTGGAATATTGTTCTTGGTGAGGGGGCAGTTGCACTGCTGTGCATGTGTGGGATGTTGTGTTTGTACGTTGGATGTGTAAGTGGCAGAGCCTGGTCCCTGGGTTTCTCTGAGGGCTGTGAATGCCAGTGTGGTTTGAGGTGGAGCAGGTTAATTCCTTGTTACCCAACAGTAACAGGATGAAAGTGATGCAAGTACGTGTCCATGTAAAATATGCGTGCATCCAGGTACTCGATAGGAAAATTCGTCTCTTTCTCTGTGCCCTAGTTCAGGGCATAACGGGGAAGAACATGATGAGCTGAGACAAAGAAGTCAACTTAATCTTCAGCAAAGCAGAAATGTAGGCACTGGAAATCTTGATTTCTCTAGACTAGTGCAAAACAGTCTCTCCAGTTATCTCAGAGGATTGGTGACTTTTATCATGGGGTTGGTGGAGGGACAATCAGAGATCATGCTGAAAACCCTTTTTTAGAAAGTAATTTGAAGGAGGATTTATTTCATGTACCTCTGAAAGGGAAGTTTATTCTCATGCTGCTTCTATTTCAGTATTGCTGCCATTTCCATTTTTGGTCAGTGCTGGAGATCGGTCTCTCTTACTCATCTCTACCTCTCAAAAATCTACTTTCTCTTTGGTTTTTGTAATTTTTTTTCTCAGTTCTTTTCTGCGGTCAAGAGTTCTCTTGTGAGTAACAGACTTTGGTTGATAGAATATGGTATTTCTTTATCAAATAACAACAACAACTTGTGTTCAGGACACTGAGCTGAAGAAGCTGTCATGTGTTGAATTACTTTATTAATACTGCTCTTGGTAAAATATCCTCACTATTTCTCTTGCTGCTGCTGAAACAAGCAAGAGACTTGTGTCTGGTACTTGTGTCATGATGCCAGATGACAGGTACAATGATGGGTCATCTACCTTCTTATGTAGGAAGAGATAAGAAAACCTTAAACATTCCCCAGCTCTTCTCCATCACTGGCTCCAATATACTCTAGTTCTAAAAATGTTAGTTTTCTGTCTAGATTTAACATTTTTCTTTCTTGCAGTGGGCCAATGTAATGAAATTGTGAAACTCTTGAGCCACATTCTTCTGCCAATACTAAAAAAAATAAACTGAGTCAGAGCTCTGCAGCTATAGTCATCAGCAGTCTCCATCAAATTGCCACCCACATCTCCCAAAGTGGACTGGGGGACGAGTTCCCACATTCATTTCAGAAACACTGTCCTCCTTTCATTCCCAGAAGCTGCTTTTAAAGTGAAAAGAAGCTGATTTAATTGGACTTTTAACCATGTGCTTCTTGGCCCCTTGTACTCTGTTGTCTTTCAAAGCTGTTGCTTACCCACCATCTGCCATAACTTGGGTTATTTTTAAGTTACAGTGCAGTGCTCATCAGGCTGAAAGCTTAATTTTAAAACTTTCTACCTATTATAGTTATGAGTAGTACCAAGATCCACACAACTGAAAAATGTGAAATATTTTGTTGTCATTTTCCCCTGCCCTGTTCTGTGAGTTTACGTTGTGCTTTTGGCAGCGCTTTGTGTAAAGTCAGTTGTTGATGATGACTTACACTTTTTGTTTTACAAAGAGTTTGGTTTTGCTTCCAAGTCTGCTCCCACCCTGTCACAGAGAACCCTTGCAGAAATGAGAACTTCTTAAAAGAAGCATCCACCATTTTGAGCGTCCTTTCTTAGTAATTAGATTTTTAACAAACCAGTTAAACCACATATGACGTTTGACACAAGTTTCCCCTTTAAAAAAGGGGAAACAACCCACTTCAGGGTGGTTGGCAGGTCAAGACAGCGAATCTTTATTTATATCTCAATATACTAACTTTTTAAATGGGTGAGAGATTTGCTGGGACTCTGTATGTCCTTATTGACACAGGCTTTTAAAACTTGTATTTTTAAGGGTAGACTTGCATTTGTTGAATGTTCTTTGCATTTATGCTCTTGGGAGCTATGCTGGTTACTTACAGAATGGGAAGTTGCTGAAACTAATGAAAAGTACACATTTCAAGGACTAAAATCTGTCAAGTCTGCATTCTGATATCCCATCTAAGAGCCTTCAGGATAGGAATGCCTCAATAAAACTGTACTAAATATGGGTATGATTACAGAGTCTCTTTTGTGTCCCCATTCTTTAGTACTGGAATCCTCCTTTTGCTGGTAGCCAGGGCACTCTACATCTCATTGGCAGAAATTGTGCTTCTAATGCTTTTAATGAATTCAGAATTCTTTTAATGAATTCAGAATTTACACTAGTATTTCAGTCTTTTATTTCATCATCTTTATGTGTGTCTCAAATTTTGTAACTGGCACTTTGCCTAGATGGGTCTATATTCAGATCTGTTTATGCTGCTTGGATAGGATTTCCACAGCTTAAAAGATGCTATTTTTTTCCCCCTCAAGTTCCATGTCTATTATTGCATAACCATGCAAATCCTACTCTTCCCTTTATTGGTAATAGGGTCCACATGCTTTCCTGTTTCTGTTACTTTTTAAAAGGCGGATAATTAACTTGGAATGTGCAAGCTCTGACAGTATTTTGTCTGTGACTGTGTCCAAACCCATTTTTACATAAGCAGATGGAGAGGATCCTTAGCAGGGTTGTTACTGACTGTGTGGTTACCTGTGTGCTGCTGGGCTGCCTGAGGTGGTGGTCCTGGTGGTGTTTGAGTCAATACAAGGCCTTGCTGCTGCTGTAGGGGGAGATGGCTTTGCTTTACTTACCCTTTCTCCTTCTGTGCTGTTTGGACACAGCCCTTCCTGCTGACTGCTGTGCTCATCTCTTCCCTGGCCCAAAAGAAGACAGTCAGCTTTTTTCCACTGGGTGTGTATTCTCTTGGACTCACAGAGGGGTCTTGCGAGAGCCAGAGCCTGCACAAGTAAGTGGCAGCAGCACATGTCTGGAAGAGGGAGTAAAACCTCTCCATTTTTGGCAGTGGTGAGCTGTTAATTCGCCTTTCTGCATCTTATGAAACTGTATCCTTCACTCCAGGGTGCTTGCTCACTGTCCAGTGGACCTCCTGTGCTCTGTTGCGCTGTAAACCCTGATGGAACATGTTTTCCTTCCCTAGATGAGTTAGAATCAGCACTTACCAAATTGTGATCTCCAAGCTGACAAGTGCTCTACAGCTGTTGTGAGGACCTTGAGAGGTCAAACCCACGCCCTTCTCGTTTCCACCTGAGGGCTCTGGAGCACAAGCACCCCAGGATTGCTGGTGCCCAGAGATTTGGAGACCACTGCTGTGTGTTCACAATGCTGTGATTTTGCCACTGTTGATTTCACACTAAGCTACTGCTTAGAAGCTGCTTGGAAGAGTGACCCAGTCCTGGATCAGCCTGTGTTGTAACCTCAGTGCTGTTCATGACAACTTTCAGTTGTACAAATCTCAACCAAATACCAATGCGGGGCTTAAAAAATTGTCTACCCTCTTTTCAGTGGGCATGTAGAGGGGTTGCTTGTTGTAGCTGGATGCTGCACACCTCTGCACTCAAGCCTTGAGCTTCTGTTACCAGAGCTGTGGTTTAAAATCCAGTGTCTTGTTTCCTGCTGCTGCTATTCCCATCCTTGGACTCTTTTGTCTAGCGGAGATCTCCTTTGTACCAGATTTGTCAGATGTTTGTAGAATGGCAGCACTGTGTTTTGACCTAGTGCTTGTGGAGCAGCTGCACGCTGGTGGAGCAGGAAGGGTCTGGTTCCTCAGATAGATGGCTTGGCTGAGCCCCTCTTCCTGTAGGAATACAAGGGAGCTGGTATTTTGTCCAGAGGCCTTGGCCCTGGAAATTTTCCCTGACGGGTCAGTTCAGTGGCTGCTTGTTTGGTGTTCGTGAATAGTATTTTTATTTGTTTTGTCAGAGGAGAGCAGATCCTGTTGGACTCCTTCTAGAAACTTTCAGAGGGAAGCCAGCAGCAAATGAAAATTCTTATGCATGAGAAGGGTTAACTTAATATTTTGCATGCATAAGGATAAATAAAGGACTAAAAAAGGCAGTGTATTGGTTACTAGTGTTTTTGGGTTTACTAATTTTTTTTTCTCCCATCTAGAATGTAGGCTAAAGTCCAGCCCAGGTCAGTAGTGAGGTGTTAACTGTTTTGTTGTTTTTGTAAAATGTTTACACTTGCTCCAGTCTGTTCCTCCCACCAAACTGGCCAAGATGCCATTTCATTCCTGTTTGTACAGAGCAATGTCCCTCGCTTGAGTCTGAGCCAACTCACCTCCCTCCCAGAGACAGTTGGGTCAGGATTGGCCATTTGCTACTGCCTTTGTCTGGGACTTCCTGGAAATGCCTGAGAATGTGTTTGCTATCAGGCAGAGATCAGAAATAGATCTTGCATAAGAAGAGCCACTCCAGGAGAAAACTGTCAGAGGCTGTACTTACCCTCCTTGGAGCCCAAAGCTGTTTCCAATTTCACAGCTGACACACAGGGAGAGAAAAGGAGACTCTCTAATTTGTGCAGATAGTTGTTCCTTGTGATCTTTTACAGGGCTAGCTATAACTGCCTGTTGAACACCAGTCAATTTGCTTCCCAAAGGAGAGGATTCTGACAAAAGACTTGTTGGCAGGTGGAGCTCATAGCAGACTGCAGATCCAGGCTGAGAAATTCCAACTTAAATATTTTTAGTACAGGCCTGAGAGTCAGAATTGCTTTCTATTCTGATATAATATGGACTTACCATGTTAAATTGGGCTGTTCAGGGCTGCATCTCAGTTCTCCATTTCTGAAAGGTACATTTCTTTTGTGCTGTCAAGAAAGTGTGAATGTTAGGATGAGGATTCTGATTTGTGAGCCTCGTTGGAATTCAGGTGCAGTGGCTGCAGACTTCACTGCCTGCAGTTGCTGCAGGCCACAGCCAGTTCTATCAATACAAAATGGAATACGTGGAGATTTGGGTTTGGGGTGTGGAGGTGTGACAGCTGTGACTGAAAAAGGCTTCCATGTGGTAAGTGCTGTAACTTGTGGGTGGGATAATCATCTGAGGAGACCAGTACGTAAATCATAGTGGTCTGAATCCCTGGAGGTCAAGACCTGGACTACTGGGTAAGGCTGGTTATGTTTTACATATCACCTTGTGATCCTTCTCTTGTGCAATCTCCAACTTCTCTGTCCAGTGAAGCCCAGCTTTGTGCTCTTCAGCATTGTGCAAACGTTGAGGTCAGTTCAGCTTTTGCACGCACTGTGTCACAGGATGTGCTGCAGCTGTGATGTATAAACCCTTGACAAGCTTTTCCTCATTCTCCTGAAGATTGTTCATGGAGCAGTGGAAGAATTTTTTTGACTGGACTTACCCATCTTTGGAAATGGTTTCGTGTTGTTCAGGACTCTGACAGTCCAGTGAGTCTAGGTAGAAAGGAACCACACAAAGGATCATTTTCTGTTTCAGCTTCACACAACCATGAATCAAACTCTGGAGGCATTCAAGGCTTGTGTAGCTGGATCTGGCATTCTCAGGAGCCTTTGGTAGCTGTGAAACTGAAACCATTTTTGTTTTGTAAGCTGGAACATGAATTCAGTTTTAGGCAGCCAGTCTTAGCATAGGGTGTTTTTTCTTGGCATAAGCTGTTTGCTGCTCAGGACTGTAAACAGAGGGAAGTAAATATAAGATGTCTCTTTTCACTTGAAGTGTGGAGAAAGCCATACTATAAAAAAGAAGATGCTGTATGTGGCAGGAAATAACCCAGCACTTCTGGAAATGAGAAATAAATGGGAGGACACACCTTTGGGAGGGAACAGCCTCTGGAAGTAGCTGTCACAGTGCTGCTGCTCAGTTCAAGTGCTCCTCTTGGAGGCAATAGGTGCAGAATACAACAGCCAGCCTTGCTTTCCTCTATGCTGCCCTTAGACCTTCAGTGCCAGTAAGAGTTTGTTCTCTCTTTCTGTTGCCAGCTTTTGAATGTGATAGGCGAGGCAGTGGAGTGGACAGCTGAGGTTAATTTGAAGAACTTCAGATGGCTACACTTGGTTTTAGTAGTTTTTTGTCTGAGAACAAAAAAAACATATTCAAACCGTATTTTGTTTCTCTGGAGCATTTTCCCTTCTGACAGGAGAAGGGACTTAAAACACACATCACTTTCAGTGTGAGGATGCTCAGCACACTTGTACCATATTGAGGAATATTTATCTCTGACCACAAAAGCAGTTATGTATCTTGTGGGACTTCCATTATCTCAGCCATCTAATGAACTGTTCTGAGAGAGTGGAAAGGGGATGAAAGTTTTGATCAGGAAGTTGGAGAAAAGCAGAATAACTATATGTTTTTCTTTTGTAGGTGGTAGTTAATTTCTCTCACCCAGTTTAAGCTGAAGTCTAGTTTAGTGTTCAAAGATCTAAGTGGAAAAATTCTGGTCCTATGGGAAAATAATTTGCAGTTCCTTCACACAACTTGGACTGTAGGCCAGGGAGTGCAGGATTTGTATTGTTTCATCCAGGAAACTGTGCTGACTCAATCTTTAAAGCACTTGTGGTGTCTTTCAGCCAGCATGCTGAGCTGGTGATCCCATGCCCTGTGGAACTAGTTAAGATTAGGTTACCTCCCTGCCAGCTCGGTGATGTGAACGGAGCCAGCAGCCGAAGGATTTCCCAGCCTGTTGCATCCAAGATGACACGAGGTGGATCTGAGGTGCTCCCTCAAGGAATGGGGCTGTGACTTGGAGGGACTGCTGGTGTCAAGCTGCAGACTGGTCAGCTGCTTTTCCTACAGTGTCCTCGTGCCCTTGAGAGCCCTGCAGCTGCTGGGCTGCACAGGGACCTGCTGACTCCACGTGGTGCTGCCCGGTGCTCCAGCATCCTCACCCTGCACACAGACACACCACTGTGGCCTGGGTGTCACTGCAACGTGTTCATTGACAAGGAAGTGGTGTGGGCACATCCAGGAAGGATCCAGTGGTGAGGTTAATGGTTTTTCAGCACATGCACACACAAACAGCTCTCCTGCCCATCAGAGGGATCTGGTGGAAGGTTTGAGCTCATCTGATAGATTCTGTTGGGTTTTTGTTGCCTACAGAGTTGGCTTATGTCAGTTTTATGGTCAGAAGTCTCTTGTCAAAAGCTCGCTCTTCAGCTCAGCAGCACAAATGAGAGCATCAGTGGGTACATAGCGTGTGCAGCCCTAGGGACTGAGCCATGTCACAATTCTGGGTCTGGAAAGCCAAAATAAAATGTCAGTGTAGGCTCAGGTGGAAGCAGCAGGTAATGGTGAGGGGTGTCTCCAGAATAAGAAGCATTTCACTTTGTCTGCTGATTGCATCTTTTCAGGCTGCCTTTTTTTCTGGTCTGCATCTGAGCTGCAGATGAATTATGGGAATCTGACAGCAGGGTAGGTGATTTCTTTCAACTAATGGCAGGATGGGCTGGATTTACAATTTGTGTTCTGGCCTGGGTTTTGGAGGTGAAAGTAGAGTATTTCCATTTAAAGCAGAAATTTTATTCACTTACTTGAACAAGGGCTCAATTCTGGCATTGGTCTTTTAAATACGTTTTCTAAAAGCTACTTAAGTCATAGAGTGGTTGGAGCTGTGCTTCCAAGAAACCTAATGAGTTTATCTAAAAAAAAATGAAACCAACACCTCAGCAAACTTCTATTGGATTAGTAAGTTGAATTAGTTTAGAAAGTGTCTGGTGATCAGCAGGGTAAGTTCCAGGAACAGCCTGGGTTTGCTTGCTGAGGAAGGGGGGATCCCTGGGCCTTTCCCTTACACTGGCAGTGTGTGATGGTGTCAGCTGTGCTGCAACTACAGCCAGAGCACTCCGGGGGTTTGCAGTTCATCCCCAAATGTGCAGTGAGTAGTTACTGATAAACAGTTCCTGAAATTGCTTCACAGAGGCTGTATTTGCACACTCTTTTACACCCCCAGGCTTGGGGTGGTAGTAGTGCATGTTAGTTGTGACCAGTTAGTTGGCCACAAGCTCTGGAATAAATTCTTCCAGCTTGGGTCTCAGTGGTTGGGAAAGGAAGCCGCAGTCATTGCTGCAGCTGCTCGTGCGGACCACATCTCACTGCAGTGTCTTGTCTTTGTTTAGGCGTTTGCTGATAGCGGTCAGGGCTGGGTGCAGGGGCTGCTGTCCTGGGCTGGGCTCACTGCTTTGGCTGTCAGTATTACTCCAGTTACGGCACAGAAAGGATTCACGGTGGCTGCCACCACCTGATTCTGACGGCAGTTCTGGCTGTCACGGGATGGATCCTTGCTCAGTTTGTCTCTGCAGCCTGGGGTAGCCAGGCATGACTGCTGCTGGGAGGTTGCCTTTGCTGTTAAGGTTTTTGGGGGCACCCGCACAAGTTTGTAAATCGGTGCTACAAATGCAAAGTTTTGCTAATTTTAAGGGGCAATTTTGGTATGAAAGTAGAGAGAAGCTTCAAAATTTTAATGGCTATTTTCTCTACTGTAATTTGCCATACCATATATTGTTACTAGTTTGGACATTCTTTTTGTTAAGCAATGACACAAGGCATGACTTGCACCAATACCTTGATAATGAGAAAGCACAAGGCTTTAAACATTAGTGCATTAAAGAAAGAGCTGAATGCTTTTACTGACCATGCAATCTGAACTTTCTCTAGGCAGGTCAGGGCAATGTGAAGTAAAAATCCCAGTGGCTGCTCTGTACTGATACTCCAGCAGTTGTTAGGTCTTGAAAATAACTTATCTTTTGTGCCTCGACTTTTTGTGTATCTTAAATAACAATCTGCCCCTGCTTCACAAGAAAGCTGAGAGCTTTTTTGTGTCCTGTGTTCTAACCACCTTCTTGACATATTGGTTAAATTTTGGAAAACTTTAAAATGTCATCTCCTCAAAATGTCTTACACAGTAAGCCAAGCTATTTTACGTGCTTTCTATATATGTGAACTGGAGAACTTGAGGATTTTAGGAGAATCTAATTGCACTTTGAGTTTTTAAGGTCTCATTTTGAATGTAGTCTTTGTATTTTATTGCTTTTGTAGTCTCTGATCTTTTTGCATTTAAAAGCATTGATTAGAATATAATGCCTTAAGAACCTGTTAATGAATATCTTTTACCTGGAAGTCAATGCCTGCCTTTACTTGTTCATGATTTTCCTATTTCTGATAAAGCTCTTCCATTTTGCTGAGAAAAATCAGAATGGGAATTCCTGCCATCAGTGTTTGGGGCTCCCCACACCTTCTGCAGTCAAACCCCAGGGCAGTGAGAAGTCCTAGCAAGGCTCCAGCAAGTCTTCTTGATGCAGGTCTTGTAGAGCACTGCAAATATTTCTTTTGAAAGGCTATTTAATAGGATAAATATACCCAGGCTCCCCATTCCTCTGCAGTTACTCACAACGTAAAACTGTCATGCCAGGGATTGGGTTACTGCCTTGAGCTGTCTCCCTGTATGTGAGCTGGAGCTGCATTTACTCCTGGAGGTGGGGGGGAGAAGACTTACTTGAACCTAATGAGATTTTTAGAGTTTACATTCAGGGATTTTGCAAAGAGGTGGTTCAGATGAGGCTGCAAGCTCAAACTTCAGTGCTGGAGATGCAATTCCCTTCCCCTATGCTCTTAGGGGACAGCTAAAATCAAGGATTTGAATTCAGCATCCTGCAGATATTAAGAAAAAAGGGCTGGAGAATGGTGTGTGATTCTGCCAATGAGATGTCTGCAATTCATCTGATGCCGAGTGAGACATGATTAGCATGTAAAGTCCATGTCCTCACTGAGAGCTGCCCATAGGGGTATCTTGATTTTTATTTCTATT
>VYZR01077787.1:0-12422 GCA_013400675.1 Oxylabes madagascariensis | reverse complement strand
TTAGAGGCAACATTTAGGTCAGTGACTTTTGCAGGCAGTGTATTCACTGTTTGGTAATTAAATTAGATACACTTTAAATAACCAGATTCTGAAACAGACAGCCACTTACAAACATGTGACCAAATGTATCACTGCCACTGATGACACTGGATGAGGAAAATTATGCATGTTAGCAATCATTAACTATCACTGAGGATTATAAATTTAAGGATTATGATATTAAGAATAACTGGATCAGCAAATCACTGCAGAGAAAAATCTTTAAGATGTAGCTAAAAGCCATACTGAAGGACTGACCTACTTTTCTTCCCCAAGTTTTATTTATACATGTATAGAATTTTTTCTTATGGTTAACAAAACATCTCCCACCAAGAAAGCTCTCAACTATTAATAAAACTAAATAGAGAATGAAATACTGCAATAGATGCTCAGCTTTTAATAAGGTTTTAGCCTGCATCCCAGGCAATAGCCACTAGTGCTGTCTCAGATAAAACTTTAAACAGCAAAATAGGGACATTAATTTTCACTTTATGTGGAATTTTTCTGGATAAATTATTAACTCTTGACATAATATTGGAATGTTAAAGTTGGATATTTCACATCAAACACGGCTCAGGGGCATCTATATTGTAAAAAAATACATAGCTTTGCCACTTTTTCAAAGCTTGCACTTGGAAATTAACATTTCATAAGTCAGAAACAGGTCTTGCAGGGGCTATAACACACATTCTCTCTGTAAGAGCAGATCCCATAATTCTTCAAGGGACAAACAGACCTTTATTAAAAAAAAAACCCAAAACCAACCAACTAAAACAACCAAACCCACAAACACAGTACTTTAGAGAGGTACTATAAGAAGATAAAGAGTAATGTAAATGGACCAAGGCACGCAAATGACAAGAACACAAGTTCAAGCCAGTCTGGTAATTCATGTGTTTTCACTTATTTCTCCACAATAGCAGAGGCTGCTGGTATTCCATGTTTTGAGCAGACATTCTGCATCCACAAGGTGAAATTCACTTTTTGTTACCTTAGTTTCCTCGCCCCCAATAAGCATTCATGTGAGAGTCTTGATTTGTGACAACTGTGCAAAAAGCTCCAATTTTAAAATCCCATTTTATTTTTTCTTCTGGAGACTGAACCATTGGCTTTTTATTTCAAGACACAAGGCACAATCCACAGCCACAGATTATTAAGATACCCTGTCCACCTATGCCTGCAGACCATTAGGAACACTGAAGGCAGCCCCATAAGCTAAAGATACCACAATCCAATTGTAGCATTGCCGTAGTTATTTCTAAAGTCCTGAACTGAAAAATTATTCTTTCTGTGTGCAGGTCTTGCCTTGGCTGAAACACATGGAAAAACTGGCTTCAAGGAGGAAAATGCAGCCCCCCACATGTATATTTCTGACTGTTATAAAACACAGGCCGAACAAGGGGTTTCTGTGTCCCTTCCTGTGCCATAGGTGGAGGTTTGCAGGGGTGTCACACTCAGCTGCCAGCAGGTGTTGCACTGGGCAGCCGTGTAAAACACCTATTCACTGAACTCTGCCACTGCAGTTATGTGCTCTTTATGGCAAGGAAAACAGAGAAAACAAAGAGCCTGTTGTGCTTTAACTTCAAAGCCTCACACCCCAAGCTTCGGCTCTACACCTCAGGCAGTGCAGCCCAGAAGAGAGGCAGCATAGTCTCAGGTAAAGATGTTTTTCTGCTCTAATGCCCTGATCTCTGTAGTACTTATAAGAGATTTGGGTTGTTTTTTTTTTTTAAATCTTCAGTATAAGCACAGTGATAGCAGAAGGTCATCTGACATTTGTCATTTGACTGACAAGTAAATTTTACTCTGAAGCTTTCCAAGTTCACAGGAAGGTTTTGTCTGAAAGGCCATAGAGGAACCTTAAGTTTACCCATAAGTGCTGCAAGAATCTTATTACGCAAGAAGTTAGGAGATAGTGATCTTCCCAGTTTACAGTTATCATTCTCCAGTTGCACCAATTTCCTCTCCACCAGGGGCAGAGCTTTTATGAGATCCCTAAAGCCTGTGTGCAATATTTATTCTGTTAGTCTAATTAAAGGTATTACTATGTACATATTACTGAAGCTGTCCCCAGTGGTGCTTCACATCATAAATAACAGATGTGAAATGTTCCCCTTTTGGGACAAGCACTAGTATCAGTTCTTATGCTATCTCTTTAACCACTACATCACCTCCCCATTTCTTAAGATTTTTTTTTAAAAGGAGAGAAAAAAGTACCATGAAAATAATACTAGTTTGGGACAATTAAATCTGCTAGATCTGCACAGGCCCATACAAAGACATAAGCATTTTGATTATGTAAAAGGAAATAGTTTTACAACACAAGTGAGAAGTACCAAATTTCTGATGTTTAATTGCATGGAACTCTCACAAAGATTAGTCCATGAAAGATGGGAGAAGGGGCACATGTTTCCCCAACATACTTGCATCTCCCTTTTCCCAATTCCATCCTTAATTGTAAAGCTAGCCAGGATGCTCAAATTCAGTATCAGGTTCTCAGTGAACTGGTTGAATAGTCGTGACTTGGGACAGAAGCTTGGACACCCCCACTCAATAGCTTTTTACTGGGAGGGCAAATAGCTGACAACTGCCTTGAACCTTACTAGTACAAGGCTACATTATTGCTTCTCTGTTTTCTACAAGACCTATTATCCCATTGTACTGGAAATTTTATAGTTTGCTCCTTACATATCCTCAATACAACTCATTCTCCTCACATCCCAGAAGATTTTTAAGAGCCGGACCATTTGTTCTAATATTAAACCAAGGAATTTAACTTCAGCCAATAGACAGACAATGGTGTGACTCCTCTCACCCTGTTCCCGCTTGTTAAAGATGCAAAAGATTGTTCCTCTTTCCAGGAATCATCAGTCTTCCACTAAGCTTTTAAATCTTCCCTTGGAAGCACATCTTTAGGCATGTTTTCAGGAGAAAGTTTGCAAGATAATTTAGAGAGTCTCACATATGATTGACACTGTCAGCACTGGACACTCGGCAGTAGAAAAGAAAAACTACTTGAGCAGAAGCATACCAGAACTGAAGAAAGACCTGTAGACAAAAATACACATCCCACTTTCTCGCTGCAGACCAATAGTGGAATGTCCCATGGTGAAGCCTGCAGGCACCATTGCTGGTCCCCAGGCAGCTGTGCTTTGGGACAGCGAGGATGTGCCGGAGAGACCCAGGCACTGCGGACACCGACGGCACAGGTGGGTGATGGTGTGGATTAGGTCAGGTAGCAATGGGAGGAGGAGGAGGCATGGTCGGGATTAAGGAATTGTAACACTGGTAGATAAGAAAAGAGCACTCCATAGACAGATTCCTGTAAGAAAAAGTTTAGAATGGTTGTGTGAAATGAAAACTTTGAAAAAAAAAGCCGTAAGAGAGAATACAGAAGCATCAGACAGTGTCTCGGTGTAGATTAAAAAATATAATTCAACAAAAGGAGGTGAGAGGTGAGACATTTTTCAGGAATGGGGAAAACAGGCCAACAAATGTCTCAGAAAAAGGATCGTGGAGGGACACCAGTAATGGGCATGCAGCTGTTGTACCCCATTTGCTGCTCACTTTCATATTTGATAACAGCCCTTTGCAATCATTAATCCCCTTTGTTTAGACAAAGATGGCAAAGCCCAGCCCAGCTGGGCAGCAAAAGCCCTATGAACCCAGGTACCCCTCTTTTCCAGACACTCACTTTTTAAGTCAGCAACCTGGTCTTGTTGTCTTGCTGTGACTCTACAGGTCCGACTCTGGCCTGGAGATCCCTCGAAGGAAGGCTTATACTGGAGCAGGGACTGGCAATGCCTGGCACGTCACTGGCCTTATTCCCTTACACACAGCTAAAGGCACCTGCTTCCCCTGCTCCCTGGATGAGATATTAGTGATGTAGCACACAGACTCTTTGCCAGCTCCCTCTCAAAATAAGCTTTCCTACTTCTAGCATTGGAACAGGAATTGAGAGCTGGAAGGATCAAAAACGTAAATACATTTTGCTCGTACAACTACCAGGTTTTCTTCCCCTCCTTGTGGGTATTTTTTCAAATTTGAAGGAGTTGGCTGTTTTGAAGGAAAATAATGTCTGAGAAATCCATTGTGAATTCTGGCAAATCAGTATTAGTCATTTGTAGCCAGACCAGGATAAAAAGCCTTACATTTTCATTGCTCTATTTATTGAAATGTTTTTTCTCTGGGCGGAGTTTTTGAGGATGAACATCCCATTCCTGCCAACATGCTTCGACAGCCATGCCCCATGCACAGTTGCTGACCCCATGTCTCACCATGCAGTTGCCTGCACTGCCTTATCAAAATAGTCAAATTTTTGTTCTCCACTTTGGCTAATCAAGATTTTTCATTTCTTTTGTTTTAAGAAATGTTCACTATTTATACTTATGCTATAGCAACTCTTCACTGTGTGATGTTTTTATATGCACAAGAGGATGTGCCTCATCCAGGAGGCTTTAAACAACAAGTCGCAGCAGTACCTGGCTAAATTCTTTCATCCTCTTGAAATACTATTTTGAAGCTGCTTTGTCCTGAGACAGTCATAGCCAGACTGCTTTTGCTTTCTGCCTCAAAACTTAGCAAAAACATAGAAACACATGAACAATAAAGGCATTTGTGATTTTCTTACAAGTGGCAAAAACTGTTTTCCAGGAGTTAATTTTTTTCATCTCAGTTCTCTTTTCTTTGAGCCAACTTCTTTTTTTCCCAGACTGTTAAGAGTTCATAAAAAAAAAATCTTCTGGCTTCTAGCAAACTTATGTTCTACTTTCATCTATAAAGGCATAAGTGTGTTGAGCCAAAACCACAGTATTCGCCGCTATTTGAAACAATCTGTGTAGGTTTTTCACATTCCTGTTTGCAGCGTCCGGTACAAAGCTCAGTACACAACCACAGCACTAACCTTCCCAACTGTCCACACACACCGTGCTCTGGGTAAACACTCATATATAGCAGCAGGCTGTGGAGGGGTTTTTTATCACTGGGATCAAAATAGCTCCCTCAACTTGCATGTGTGAATATTGCCTTTATCATGTAACCAAGACTCCAAAATTAGAATTACAGTGGGTATTTCTGCTGATCTGAAAGATTTAACATCTCTTTTCCTCATAAAAAATTCTATTTGAAATAAAAAATTAATGCTCCCAAATCTACAGTACTACTGTACACAGTGTAGGAAAGAGACAGTAATTCGGTATCTCAATAAATTTTTTAAAAGACTATTGAGGCAAAAAACTCAATACCCACCAACGAGACATTGGAGAAAATTTTAAAAAGGGTGTCTGACAGGTTCATTTTTTGTATGGTTTTGTATGGACAGACCTGACATTCAGGGCAACTCAGGTTTAGAAATCATTCTTCCCTCAGATCCTCTATCTTGAAGAGCCTATACCAGCACTTAAACATGAAGTCCAAATATTTTGTATAACTGGACTTCCCTGTCCTGTTCCCCCTCAACAAAATAATGGATTAACCATAAAATAGTTAATAGAACAAATCTTTTGTGATTTCCAGCTAAACTGCATCATCAATGGACCAAAACAGATGGGGGAAAATTGGGATCACAGACTAATTTCATTCAGTATTTTGAAGGAAATACGTTGAACATGTTAATCTAAAAAGCTCTCTTTTAATACAGATTAAAGAAATACAAAATAATTCTTAAATTAATACATTAACTTCAGACCACGTATTTGTGTTCACCCAAAAGAAACTGATAGGAAAGCCAAGCTCCACCTTCTTCCATCTGGTTCGGTTTGTCCTGAAACCATTTCCCCTCTCCTCCTTTCAAATGCATTACTTCAATCACTGAACTGTAAAGGTCTGGCTTTATTTAACATCTGTGCTTTGATGCACGTATATAACTGGAGGATTGTGAAGCATTTTGCTAAGCAGTGTTTATATTGCAAAGAACAACTTTAAATTTGTTGGGATTTTATTAGCTGTTGTCAGAGGTCACACACCAAACTGATAGGCTGGGGACAGAATCCATACTCATCTTCTGTGGACACCACTGAAGAGAAAGTTTGACAGGGACAAACCATCACTTCAGGGACCTGTTGCAAAGTTCAGGCAGACCTGAGTCACTTTCTTGCTTCCTCTACACACCTTGCGCTCCAGTAAGCTTGACTGCTGCTTTCCCCATTTAGAAAAACTAAATATTATATTCTACAAGCTGTTTTATTGGATCCGAGGGCTACAATTGAGGAAAGGGAAATAGATGTCCGTTTGATTTATAAACACTAGATACAAGTACAGGAACATGAGCAAAAAGAGACAGTGTCCACACAGAAAGCATTTCCTGCACTGCTTCAACTTCCCTTCAGACTGCGGCATTACCAGAATCTATGGGGTTTTGTTCCACACACAAAAATAGTGTTTAATTGTAATAGAGTCCAAGAAAAATGTGCATGTAAGGTGAAGATTTCACTATAAATAATGGCACTCAATCGCACACCTCTTCTCACTAATTACGACTGTCTCTCCTGAAAATTTCCAGGCATTTTGGGAAGCAAGTCTCTCCCTTCCTGAGGGAATCTACATAAAATCTGAGTAGGCTGATCAAAAAACATACATCTTTTAACTATGCTGTATATCCTCAAGGTTAAGGGGACACTGCATGGCACTAAGTGATATAGAGAAGCATTTTTATTCACTTGCACCTTGCTCAAAATTAATTTGTTTTCTATATTTGCTGATTTTAAAAAGTTGGTCCTTCTGAGAGTGAGCCAAGCTTTTATCTTTCACAAGAAGTACTACAGAAACATGCCTCACAAAGATATCAGCAGGAAACCAGGGTTCAGCTGTGTTAGATACAGAATGAAATAAAATGTTGTGGCAAATTAAAAAATATTTTGGAGTGTAATTTCAACTGTCTGTGTGAAACACAGAAAACTTGCTGTTAGTTTGTTCAGTTACTGTCTGGGCTTGGATTTCCAGTGTTTTAGGAATGAAAACTGAATACATGACTCAGTCACCTTTGAACATTGCAAGTAGTAATAAGACAATCAAGGAAAGCTGGATAAATTAAATCCATTATTTTAGTTCCAAGGATCCAGTATTTGTTTTCTTCCAGGTAACTGCTCAGGTACAGGAAATCTGGGGACATAAGACGCTTGCTCTCCACAACAAAGGAAACAAAGATCACCTTATTCAGTCTCATTCCAAACCTGTTACCTTTCACCCTAAATTTGAAAACTGAAATGAGATCAGTAGTACTTTTCATCACTGTGTCCAGAAAAGGGTTTTTTCTTATGTGTAACCTCCAATTCAATATTCTATCTGAATATACTTGACATGAAATTGCCAAATGACAGTGCGCAAGAGCACAGAACCACTAAATCTGCACAGCAGAAGACTGGCATGGACTGGCACCAGAAACTCAGACTAGAATTTACATCTTGGTTAATGGAACATGCAGTTCACTTTTTTGGGGTGTGAAGTTGGAGATGGGGGAGGGTAAGTTGGGTTTGTTTTTAGGGGTTTGGGGGTTCTAAGATTAAGGAATGAATGAATATGAAATTCATTCAGATTCTGTGGCAAATGAAAACACAATGGTTCACCAGAAAATAAGAAATCTTAGTTTTTCAACACATCCTTACAAATAAGATGTATATAACCTGGCAGAAGTCAGACAAGAACCCGGGTGGCAATGAAGAGTTTATCATGCAAAATTGTTGCATAGTAGGTCATTAAATTAGCTGTAAGGCTCTCCAAACTGACACAGGATAGCAGCTTTAAAACACTGATTTTATTCATGGCTGAGACTCTAAGAGCGGCCCCAGGAGCGAGTGAGAGTGCCTGCACTGGTTTCACCCAAGGCAGCTGCACCATTTGACAGCTCACCCTGACCGAGCAGGTCAGCACCCAAACACCCTGGGCACCCAGGGAAGGAAGTTAAGGGTGTTAGTTTGCAGTTCAGGCCACCTAAATGAACTTGCAAAGGAAAAGAAAAAAGCATCACTCTGGGATCACAGCAAGCAGTGACCTTACGAGAGAGAGCCCAAAAGAACCTGACGCAGGATGTTGCTAACAGACATCCTTCAGCTCTGTCGCAGCTCCCACACAAAACAGGAAAGGCTTGGGCAGAGCCACTGTTTCGGTCTATCAATAATGCTTCAACACCTTGGGGGTTGCTCACCTTCCAGTCAGCTCTCAAACCACAAGAGGTGAGGGTGAGAAAGCTGCCAGCTTGCACCCCGGACTAGAGAGGCTCCAAAGCTTTTTAAGCAGGAGCCACACAATCGCATAAGATAGATGATGTTGTTGTGGACCTCAAATAAGTCACAGGCGTATTGAAAAAAGAGAAAATAGCAAATTCTGAATGCTAATTCTGGAAACGGAGTACCTGCGGCATACACTATTCTTAAGCCTATATTTTGACATGTTGTTGGAGGAGAAAGATGGTCCCAAAAAATCATCCTCTACAGAGGGGATTGAAAAATACACATGTGTAAGCAAAGTTGAAAAGAGTAAGCTTTAAGTTAAAGTTGTTTTTTTTTTTTTTAAATATCAGCTACAGCAATTTTAATGTCATGCAAGGTTTAGGGAAAAAAGTTCCATTTCTAAGTGGAATTAGCCATATTAGGTTCAATAGGGTATGGAAATTGAAGTCTGAAGTCTCAAATCACACTTAATGATACATTAGGCTTCCTCTTAAAAAATAAATTACTGCTTTTTGAAAAGTCTAAGAACTTTCCAAGCAAGAAAATGACCCTGTTAAAACACAGATATAATACTGAACACCCGTCTTTCAAGTATTATCTAAATACATGGTGGGTTGAAGTGGTCAAGTGGGAAGACAGCTCTTTATCAAGTTGCCCATCAGGATTCAAATGAGCATTATTTAAAGTAAATCAAAAAATAATTAGGTTAAGTCAAAGGACTGCTGATTATTAGCAACCCCAGCTATTAGGTTATGCAACATACTGACAAACCTTTATTTAAGGGCTCATTGGTTCCTCATCAGGCATTCTGAGTAAGGTGCTAATCAAGAAAGTCCTCACTAACACAACAAGAAATGTTACAACTTCAAAAAAAGGTCTTAAAAAGAGATCATTCTCACTTGGTATCTTTCGGCAGCTGTTAAAAACAGGGTCCCATTTCTAAATCCGTGCTCGCAACAGCTCTCAGAAACAGCCACTGGTACTCTGTATCCCATACCAGAAACCTTCAGCCCTTAAAGCAATCTTTCACACGTTGCTTCTGTGCTTATCTATAAATATAATGAGCAATCAGCCCCCACAGTGGAGCCTTGCTGTCTGTCTAGAACTACTCCTCTATTGTAAAATTTTCAGACAGTGCTTTTGCCCGTTAATAAACAGAGCAGCCAAGCTTGCCTCAGAGTTTAATCTCACAATATCTGGACAGCACACATAGCCATACATCTTTATGAGCAGATATTTGGAACAGAAACAAGCTTTAGCAGAGATCTGCATTTCAAGCTACAAATCAGAAATGCACTTTTTTGATGACCTTTCTTTATATACATAGAACAAAGTACACTATTAATAAACAAACATATGCCCTAAATTCCCAGGGTCAGCTTTATAGCATAGCTGTCCTTATGAACACAATGTTAGGTCTCCCTCAAAACCCACGTTTGCTTAATAAAGAAAACTGTCCAGCAGAGAACATCTGCACCCATACTACCAGAATGTACATATATAAATTGGAGACTATAAATGTATATTCACAAGCCCTGTGATTGGTACCATGCTTCATTTCAGTTTAGCCATCTACCCTATAGGGACACAGCTGTGGATCTCTTGTTTCTCTTGAGTTTTTCCATCCGTGTTCTAAATCCAACACCTGCTTTAAATCATGCTGCATTTAGTCCACTAGAGGTTAAGAAAGCTCTCAGGACGACCCTTTCAAGTTTGAATTGCTGGAGCTCTCATAGGTGGCATATTAAAGAGTAACAACACCAGACATGGACACAGTCCTGAGACAGAAGCTGGGACCAGCTACAGGAAGATGCTAATGGGCAGTCAAATCTGGATTCAGCAGGGCAGACGTGCATTGCAGCTTTCCACTCCTTGCAGATGCATTTAGGAGGGGCAGCACCTGTTTGCCCAGAAATTCACATGCTCCTTTCACAGATAAATCATCAACCAGCCAACCAATTCTGATTGTGTTAAGAGAATTTTACAGTTAGTGGATACCCCACGGAGAAAGTGACACCCAAACTTATTGTATTTAATCTAGCCACAGTAATCCCATCCAGCTGTAAAAATTACAGTTGCATCCATGCTTAAAGGAAATAATCCCAATGAAGCACAGAAGAAACCAAAATGAAGTTGTTGAATTTTTTTTCAGGGAAGTTATGCTCCCTGTAAGTTATTTTACAGCTTGACCTCTTTTTTTTTTCCAGAGGGGTTTCTCAACCCCAAGACAGGCACTGCTCTGTTGGCTTTACAGGGGCTACAGTCGCACTATTCCAGCTGCACAGGCCAAACTGACATTGTTCAGGTTACATAGCTGCCCCTTCTCTTAGTTCCTGGTATTAAAGGCAAAAGAAGTGTGATCCAACGGAGTAATAACCTTACCTTACATTACTAATGTAACTAGAAATACCTAAAGAAAGTACAACACGGATCAGCTAACCAAATGTTAGACTAACTACACATAGCTCAATTCAAGTACCACTAAGGCCAAAGTTTGAGAATACTTTGTAGTTTAGGAATCTCTACAAATTTTCCCAGCTTATATAATGAAATAGGCAACGTAAAAATAGATACAACAGGAGCTAATTAATATATGGGTACTTGTAGTTCACACACATTTGCTAGCCTGTAACTGAGATCATCTGAAATGAACGAAATCTATTGCTTTTCCTTTACAGCAAACAACAATACGTGATGTTGAACTGCTATTTGGTTTAGGTTATTTCTGTATGTGTTGATAGATTGGTTGAACTTCCTGGTTAAAGCTTTTTGACACTTAGGGGCTTGCATGCTGACACCAACTGAATGCATATCATTTCCTCTGCACTTATTTTGTATGTTTGTGTCTGTAATCGGGTTTCAGTTGAAGGGAAACTGACAAGTTATGAAGGAAACAGAGCCTTTTCTGTCCCAAAAACACGCTTTCGCAAACACAGAAATACTCCATTTGCCTATGTGGGTGTTTCTATCCCTGTCCCCCATATTTTCAGAACCCTTTTCTGTCCTTTTTCACAAGCTGGGTTCTGCTAAGTGGGAAAAGAATTTATTTGGTTCCGCATTTGGGTCCTTTAAAGCCATAATTGCCAAAATGAGCTCAACACTAAATAAAAGTAGATTCCCAAGAACATACATTTTCTTTAAGTTTTCCATTAAAGACCCACAAATTTCACACACAGAGGTTGTTTGTCTTGCGTGCTACACAGAGCGAGGCCTTTTTTGAATGTCTACTCCATAAGCTGGTTTTTATTTGTTCCCATGGCATACACACACTGAGGGCCAAGAGCATAAATTCTTGCAGTTTTCTCAGACTCAGAGTTCCCTGCCTATGCCAGTAACTACCATGTTACTTTTGCTTCAATAATTCATTCTGTAACCAAATTCCTCTACCTAGAGAAAGTGATCTTCCTGGAAAAATAGCAAGATGTGGATAAACACCACCTACTCAAGCTTTTGATTATTTCAAGACTAGGTTCTTAAACTTAACTTCATTTTGACCTTAGTCTCAGTGTATAAAAATTCCGCAGACAGACTTTAACTCCACAAATTGGAATAAACTTGCTTCCTCCCTCCCCACTACCCTCAATCCAAGGAACTGCCACTAACTGGTTTCAGGTGCAGCTCTGATGTGAAGTAATTGCACATTCACATTCCCTGTCTCTTTGTCCGTGCTGCAGGGGAAGTGATAAAAATTTTTGAATTCAAGTAGAATTGATGAGGAAAAAAAAAAAAAAAAGGAAAATCGTACTAGTACCAAGAAAAATTGCACATATTATTAGATTATCGACAGCACACGCCTTCCAGAAGGAAAGGCAGCCACAGAAGATTTCTCCTCCTTAAAAAGTATTAAACACTTTCACCTGCTTTTCTGAGCCCATTTTAGCATAAGAATATCTTACCTGAGCTCAGGATCTGTGACAGCAGCAGAAAAACAAATCCTTGTGAGACAATCAGGGATACCAAGAGCACACACAGGAGATAAGGGCACATTCAAACTTCCCTCATGAACGCTTGTTAGGAATCACCCCAGCCTGCAATTTGCTTTGACAAAACCTTTCCCTGATTTCCCTGTCCACACCCTTTAAAAGCCCAAGCCTCCTCTCGGTGTCAAACACGTTCGTGCAGCCGGTGTCCCCAAAACGCAAGGGCAGTTAAGTGAAGAGGATGGGGGAAGAGAGCAGAGACCGGGCTTACCCAGGGAGGTTCTCCCAAACACACACA
>VYZR01077786.1:1616-15233 GCA_013400675.1 Oxylabes madagascariensis | reverse complement strand
AAAAAAAAAAAAAATCCCAACCCCAAACCAAAACCAAACTACTGAAACAAAAAAGCCATTGCAAAATCTATAATCTATGAAAACTATGTGGCTCTTCTTCTCACTATAATTGCCCCACTAGTTTTTCAGATATTTTCAGAGGTCTTTAATTATTTAAAATTTATATGACACTTTACAATTGCTGTTATTTTATACTCTGAAAAATTGGTTACTTTCATGTCTGAAATCACAGAGAAATCATATGAACTAAATATTACATTCTTGCCACGGCTTTTATGCATTGCATGTTTAGCATCTAACTAAAATGCGAGTAGAAAGCTCATCTTGAAAGAGACTACTTAATTAAAAATTAAACGATGAATTAAAACTTAAATTATGCAAAACTAATAAGCTACGTTACCAAAACACACAATTAATTTGCTACAATATATGGAAAGAAAATGTTAGCATTTTCACTTTTGTTTCGTGTTTGCATTGCAGCCTGCACAGTCTGCTGTTTTGGAATTCCTCACCTTGAAATACTTGACACATCTCAATTAAGATCAGTGACTTTTAGGTTGTGAGTTTTGCAAAACTCATCAGAGATTAAAACCTTGATAGTGCAAAGAAATCTGTTACAAAGTGGGGCAAATCCAATTATTTTTCAATTAGTGCAATATCACTTCTGTGTATAAGATTCAAATCAGTGCATCGTATCACCTTGTGCAAATCGATAGAGTAAAAATGGACTTGTTGACAAAAATTGCAATTTAACCTATTGCTCTAATTCCATGGTATAACGGGTTTATTTTTTACTGAAATTGCTTTCAACTAATTGCAAATGCTGAGATTCTGCATACAGTAATTATGTGTGCTTACCTTTATAGAGACCAGACGAAACACGCCTTTAAATTCTGTGTTCCATTCGGCTGTTTAAAGGAGGTATTCCCTAAGTCTTGTGTAAGAGGCACAGGAAGGTATTTTCTTAGTAGATGTGAGGATGTGTTCCTATGTGTCTAAAATTCCTATAGTGGCCAAATACTAGACATGCTGCAAAGTACTCTGTGCTTTACTGTAACACAAGCAAAGGGAGACATTTTCAGTAGTATCTGCTGGCGTTTTTCATTATTGTATTCTTCAACCTGAATAAAGCTTAGATGGCTGAAGGAAAGGAATTAGGGAATTTAAGAAAACTCATTCTGATTAAGTTAATTATGATGCTTGAATTTAATACTTTATTATTGCTGTACACTGGAAGGTGGGACTACATTTATATTGGCATTTTTTTACATTTTAGTATTACATAAAATAACATTTGCTTTGAATGTTTCATATCAATTATCTTCAGCACTTTTCTCTCAGGTCTTGCTAATTTAGCCTTTGTTGCTATATAAGTAGTTGTTTCTCTGGCATTATAATTTAAAAGTTTACATTAAAAATAAAATCAATACAGGGATAAAAGCATGAAGAGTACAGCTAAAATAATTTATAATAGCTCTATTGGTGATGAAAATCTAAGGAATGAATATTGTGTATAATAAAGGCAATTACCTGAGCTGCTTAAAAGGAAAAATACTGCTCTTGGTGTTGGGGGATGGAAGGAGGAGATCATGGAAGCAGTTACAGCTCTAATTTTCTGGGTTGAGCTTTGTTAGCCCTGGCATAAATTGCAGCAGCCTAGAGGTACATGTGCCATCTGAGGATTGCATTCTGCCCTGACATCCTTGTGAATGTGTCGCTGAGGTGTGGGAGAGAGAGAGAGAGAGCAAAGGCACTGGCGTCTGCTGGGGGTTTGCATGCACTGGGAGGTCTCAGATTTCTTCAGTCATCCTCTCACACGTCACATACAGGCTTTGGTTGGTTTGCACAACTAAAGTCCAGTGGAGTGGGTTGTGATAAGAAAACTGGCTTGGTATTTAGCCTAAGTGATTTTTCTTACTTCTGCATTTATCAGGTAAAAGTTCTCTCTTCAACAAAATGAAGTGTTTAATCTACTATAACAAAGAGTGAAGCGTGAATAAAGATTGACTTGGACATAATCTTTGTAACTACTCTTGATGGACATCTTACGATTCAGCTTAATTTAATTGAAATCTTAAACTCTGTCTTTTTAGGAAGCTCTTTTCTTTTATGTCCATGGTTAAGTGAGCAAGGCAATGACGTGCTCCCTTAACAACTGTTCAGGAATCATCGGGCTGATTGACTAATGTTTCTGCCCTTTTTATGCACTTCTGGTGTTCCATCATGGCTTTCTCCTTCCTGTGCATATTAGTGGATTTATCTGAATGATAATAAGCCAGATGGTTAGGTGGTAGGCCAGGTATTTTGAAGGTAAGCATATTCTTTGTCACAGAGCCATGTTAGCCAGGAGTTCTGCACCACATTTCAAATCCTTCAGCAGTCTCCCCAGGAGGTGGCAGCTGTAGAAGCCTAATGGATAGCATCACCTTCAACTGTCAGCTCCTTTTTTCCTGTCTGTCATGACTGTTTACTTCTGATCATACCACTTGACATTTATCTGTCACAATAGAAAACCAAACCAGTGCAGGAGTAAAGGCGACACTGGGTTTACGGTTACTTGTTGTATCACAACAGGCAGCTGGCAACTCATTAACACCATGTGGAGTGTCAAGCATATAGTATATTAAATAAAATTAATGCCTACAGGCCCTGTGAATAAGGAGATGGCCATAACAGACAATGAAATTACATGAATGGTTGAAACAGGAATAGTAGAGGTGACAGATTTTAAAAAAAGGGGAAAAAAAAAAAAGAAAAAAAAAAGGCAGGGGGCAGGGATGAGTCCGTAGGCCAAGGTACATGAACATGTCAAGCCTTTGACTGTCATTCCTTGTCATTTTCTTATTTACCCTCTGAAGAAGGACACGTGGCATGGGAGAGTTCTGCCAGGCATCTGGTGACTTACTGGAATCTCTGTGTTGGCAGCAATGAGATCAGCATTAAGATCCTCAAAGATATTCCCCCACAGTCTCTTTAGCCGTTATTCAACAGTGAACGTGAGTACAGAAGACTTGGAGCCAGTTGTGGTGATCCAGGGAGAGCATGTTAGCTTGAGTGTGGTCCTGAGAATGATGAATAGAAAAGTGTTTTTCTTCATAAATAGCTAACATGGCGTTATGTAAAGCAGTCTTGGATTCCTTTACTCAGATTCCCTGGAATAACTGCTCTTCTTTTGTATTAGATGGGTCGTGTGGGCCATTGGTCATATGTTTTCCTCTATTTGTAAATATTGCTCTGTGTCTTCTGTAGTCTGTCGCATGTAGTGAATGGTTTTGCTAAGCCACAGGCCTAATTTTGGTAGGTAAAACACCTGGGGTACATGTATGGTGAAGCAATTTATAGAATTTATATCATATGAGATGTTTCATCCCAGATAATCTCAAATTTACAAAAAAGTTTTATATGGAGGTAAAACTTCTTAAAAAAGTAATCAATAGTTTCAAATTAATTTTCTATTTCAGAATTTTAAAACATCAATTGACATTAGGATCTTTTTACTTTACAGGAATTTTAGATCATATTTGTATTTATTTACTTAAGTATGTTAAATAGAGGTGTTCCAGTTGTTCTATAGGCTACTCAAATACTGTCATGCATTCCAGGGAACATAGCAAATAGTGTCTAGAGAAAATGATGGATAGATTTTAGTGCAGAAAATATACATTCATGAAAATATACATTTAGTGCAGAAAATATACATTCACGAAATTTTATACTCACTGGATATTATAAACCACTGAATTTTCCTTTAATTTAAACAGGTAGATCCTGTAGATTGCAAATAAGCTATATTTGGTCACTATTGGGACAATGCTGTGCCTACTAGTAGTACATGTTGGTTCAGGTGAGTTCAACAGGCAAGAATTTACGCAGCACATCAGCCTTTTATGCCATTAAACTGATGGAAGCATGTTTAAAGGGAAAATGAAGGAAAAAATATATATTTTTGTTAGTTTAACCAGCTGCTTTACAATTTCCTGTAAGAAACAAGAAAAAAAATGGAACACTATTCATTGTCATAATTAAATTGCTACAAAAAATAATTGTGGACCAGTGCATTGTCTCATTAAAAAAAAAAAAAGGCACCTGCTTTGATTTCATCTTTTGGCAGTTTATTTTATGCATTTATTGTTCATTAATTAGAGTTCCTACATATTTGCCCTTCTTGCCTGATTGCCTTTGCCTTTTATAGCTACGGCGAGCTTTCCCTGCCTTTGCATTTGAGATGAGCTGAGATAGCCACCTACAGTGATTGCGTCAGTTCTCTTCATAATTTTTATTAATCCTTACTGAGGACTTTTCTCCCTAATGAAAACAGAGGTCTCTGGTATTTCATTTACTTTTTTCACGTTCTCAGGATCATCTATCATTCTCGATACATTCTTATATCTGTTCTCCACCTCCTCAAGGTGGCTGGGATCTGTTTTGAATGTGTGGCTCTGCTAGAGCCATGCATACTGCTATAATAATGCTCTCTGACTCATAAATGACAAAAAGATCAGGTTTTCAAAGGCTGCAGGGCAATCATGCTGACCCATCTACTGTTGTGGGCTGGCCAGCTTGCTGACAGTGGAGCAGTTGAAGTGACATGCAGGTGGCATAGGGGCATTGCTGCCTTTTCTGGTACGGCCATAGGATTTGGGGGATCTGATGATGATTTCAGTGATGCAACTACCGTTTTGTTGTTTTTACTGTACTGTCAGTGAACATCCACCAGTATGTAATGAAGTGAAATAAGTGGATCTTGTAGTTAAAGCTTGCTAAAAACTCCTAATGTGTGACTTCTAAACATTTTTTGTATAGCTGGAAGAGGTAAAGCAACTGCATTTCAGAATGCAGAGTGGAAATACTGAGTTGTTTTAATTTTCCATTTAAATGACACATAATAAATAAAAAAGTAAGTGCCCATAAACTAGAAGGAGGATTAAAAGGCACAAAGTTTTTTTTTAGTATTAGATCAGATTACTTAATGTGTTGCTCTATTTATTTTATTAACAGATCAAAGGGGATACTTAGTGAGCTTTGAGCAGTTTGTAAGCATTTGTGTTCAAAATTTTACTGCATTGTTACATGGACAATATTCTTTTATTTTGGGATAATGAGGAAAGGAAAAATCCTATCTTGCATCAAGCATAAATAAAAAAAATGATAAACACATCTGAAGAGGAGGAAATAAGATGATTATGTATTTTTTCACTTATCTGTGTAGAATTGCCAAAGAGCTGGTGTAGGTGGCCTGTCTGTGGCCTTTCTCTCTGCTCAGAGGGATATGCTTTGGTTACCAAAAGCCATTCAGATGCTCTGGGCAGTACAGACCCTGCTTTGTGGTGATTTTATCCAGTAACTGGCACAGGAGGCAGCAGCCAATGTTTCTTACTGTAGGGAGCAGCGTGATGCTCAGCTGTTGATCACCACCGGACGTTATTTCACTCTTCCTTTGCCTTAACCTATTCCTGGGTAGTGTAGGTGCCTCCATCTGAACATGGCTCCTGGGGTTTCTGCCTGCCCCATGCCAGCAGTGGGGCAGTCAGCTGGTGCTGGGAGTATCCCTGCCCACTGGGGCTTAACTGGGGCTCTGCTCCCTCTGCTGCTCCCCGGGAACAGGGTGTGACCCAGAGGTCGGCTGGCAGAGCCTGAAGGCAGAGGATTCTGCCTCCTGCGTGCCTACATACATGGCTTCAACCATGAGGGTGAACACCTTCTGTGTCTGTGGTGCCAACAACATTCTGCCATTTTCACTAGAAGTCTCCTGATAGTATGTATTTAGGTAAGAATCCCGACAAGATCACTTACTGGGATGGGAGATATTCGTAGTGATCTCTGCTCCCTGTACCATGTGCTAGAAGCCTCACAGTGCTGCAGGAGGCACGGAAATAGTTGGTTTTGGTTGGGGGTTGAGCAGCTGCTGGGGCAGGCAGGCTTCGTGTGATGACTGAACACCCCCAGCAGCTTCAGAACCTTCCTCATCCATGGTGTGAGGGAGTGATCCCTGCAGGAGCAGTGCTTGGTTGGTATTTGATGTTTTTTTGGCCCTAGAGTGTGTCACCTCAGGGAGTGGAAAGGAGGGCTGTGTTTTGTACTACCCTGGGTCACTCCCTTGTCCCGTGTGGGTTGGGAATCCCCTGGGACAGCACTTTGCACTGGCCACCCTTCCTGACCTTAGTCTTGGCAAAGCCGTGAGCATCCATGCTGTCACATAAATGTTCCAATAGATTTGGAAGGAAATTCAGAATAAGAGTGTCTAATCTCAGTAGGTAAGTTACAGGTATCCCAGGAGTGGATTCGTAAGCCATGACTTGTAAGGTGGTTTCCCCCCTCCTTGAAAGGACCTCCTTAAGCTTAAGTGGACAGTGATTTCTTGCTAATCTGGCAGAGACCATTTTACCTGAGTGCCTGGATCCATGCTGAGAGCTACAACCTGCTTTCCCCCTGGTGGTATCTCTGTAGGAAAGGGAGACTAACTGGAGAGGAGGCATCAACTGTGAAAGCATCTATAATGTCAGGAAGAAATTTCTCTTTACCACATCCCAATATTTTTCTGTTAATGGAAGCTGAGATAAATACGCTTGCTTGCTTTGTTGGTTTTTGGTAGACGTACAATATTCACTGCATTATTTTCCTGGTTTTGTGTTACTATAAGAAGATAATCTCATTAGAAATTTTCTTTTGTTTGTGAAAAACTTCATTAAAAATAAGATTCAAACAGTTCTTGGGTGAATTTTTCTCATCCTGCTGTCTTTGATCCAGTTTATCTGGAGAAGGACCAGCTCAATTTAGTTTTTCTTTCTGTCCCTCTCTTCTGGTTGTCTGTATAATTTTACGAGAATAATTTTTTCTAGTGATACCTTATTGACAAGTTGTTTGAAAACTGAACCGACTGCCATACTTCTCATAGCTATTTGCTTCATTAATTCTTATAATATAACATCAATTTGTACATGTTTAATTAGATTTAGATAAAGATAAATGATGAGTAGCAATACATGTAAGTATAAGAAGTTTGAACTGCATTTAGTGGATGTGTCTTTCCATCCCTGAAGTCCATTGAATAAAAATGTAAATCGGTGTAGCTAAATCCTACTGCTAAATGCAGTTTTACTTGCTTTTTTTTTCCCTTGCAGTAAGCACTGAAAGCATGAAGGTACACGATTTAAGTGGATTTTTGTTCTAAAAAGAAATACTCTCCGTTTTGAAGAATACTTTTATTAGGCTAACTGTTGTATCCTTGACAATATGCATGCACATTTTAAAGCTGTTTAGAAATAGAGCATTTTCTAATTTAGTAATGAATAGCACTGTAGGGTCTTACATACTGCTTTGATTCAATTTTGGGAAATGGGAGCTAACCACTTTAGGTATTTCAAAGCACATTGTATTCTTTGGAGTTGCATAATATAAACCAGTGTCAGTAGATTTTTTGAATGCCTGAATCTGTCCTTTTGAAGGCGTTTGCTATTTATTTCAAAATAAAAGGGTTACTGCAGAGGCACCTGGGCTTGTGAGGAAGAAAAGGGATGCTGACACCTGGCAGATAGTTTCCTGGCGACATAACGGGGTCTAAAATATTGAGGTGGACAGTGCTTCTTTGAGGTAGCGTGTACTCCATGCTGTGCCGCATGCTTTAGAGCTACGCCTGACTTTTGCCTGCGACAGCTCCGGCGCTGTGAGCTATCAGAGCCGCATGTCGCTTCAGGTGTGCTCCCAGAGCCTGCAAAGAATCAAAGCATCTTGGCCGGGCGGCAGTCTGCCCGATGACCTTTTTCGCGTGGAGCTCGATGATGGGTTGTGAAGGGGAGAGCTGGTTACAGTCAGGACTGGGGGGACCTGCCGTGGCGTGACGGCAGGTTCAAATCAAACCCAATAGTTGCTTCTTGTACTTTCTTCCCATGTCCTGCCAGCTTGCTGTATGGCTGCCACAACGGTAACCCTGTGAGTGGCTTGATTGGTGAGGATTTACATGTGTGCTAATTAGAGTGGAATAAATGATTGGCTGTTTGCTGCATCGCCATAAAGGGTGCCCAGATGTACACACTACGTGAACATAATGTGCACGGGCATGGCGCATCAAAGTTTGTCAGCTGCATTACCTCAGCAGGCTTAGGGCCTGTCGGAGAGCATTTGCTGATAATTGTCCCCTATGATTTAGTGTCTGACTTGGTGAAAGTGAAGGACCTCAAAGTACTGTCTTGGCAAGGGAATTTCTGATCGTTTAACAAAAGTAATAAATGAGCTGAAATCTGTCAAACGAGGGTGAAAAAAATAGATTCAGAGCTATAAGCAAGCAGTCTTAACTGAAGAATTCTGCGTGCTCGGAAATAGTTCGGAACATAACACTAACTAAGCATCAAATTAGCTGCTGCAATTAACAATAGACACAGAACAGAGTGTTTAATTATGCTTAATTTGTTGTGATACAGCACAAGTCTTCAGTTATGAAAATCCCGCAGATGTCCAAGTATCCCCTGTATAGCTAAAATGCACTAAACTTTGCACACTTGGCTATTTTACCAAAGAAAATCCAGTACATTCCTTTTCATTTTAAAAATCTGCTTTAGATGAAGAAAAAATAAGTTTATGTTTAGAAATGATTTTTATTTCCAAATCTCTCTTAAATGAAAAAAAAAAATCTGGGCTATATCTTTTTTCATGAAAATATATAATTAAGACAAAATCCCACACATATCGTATTTATGCACAAAAATCGGTAATATCTGATTACTTTGACAAGTAATTTTGTACTTACATGTTCACAATATTGATAATGTATTAATGTACAATGATTAAATGGTTAAGCTGCCATATTAAAGTTATGAGCAGGAGCATTTATCCAGCATAGCTAAGCAGGAACAAAGACTGTCCATTTACAGATGGCATTATTCAATCTCCGAACTACTCAAAGATGTTAGCATTACAGCATTGATTCTGAGCACTGATACTGCACCTCACTCCAATGACCCAATAGAGTTAAGTGATAAGGTTAAGTTAATTACTGTATCTGTGCTATACAGCTTCCACATGATTACTGCTGAGAAAGATAGTGATTCTTCTTGCTTTAATTAAGCAAAAGAGAATGAAAAGATATAATTGGTTTTTATAATAATCCTGTCTTATATCACTATCAACAAGCGTCATGCATTTTTTCTACAACTTTGTTGCACAAATTCCTAGCAGCAAAATTTAAACAGTAGAATGTTGAAGTAAATTATTTAAATCCCTATCCTAAAACAGTGTCAGCTAAAGAATTAAATAGTTAATAGCTATAGTAGTACTTCTGTAGCACCAAAGTGCCTGTGACAGTAAATTGTGTACCAGCTATGAAAAATCCATACTTGACAGTTAAAGACCATCTGCTATTTTTTTTTGTATTTGCATTATTACATTATTATATTTTAATAAATGTTTTATTTTTGTTTCTAATAGTGTATCAAATGGCAGTACTGTAGCTTTAATGTTGTTTTGTGAAAAAGACTTTTAATAGTATTTTCTTTTAAATTTGCTTATTGGTTGTCAAAAATTGTTGCCTTTGGTTTGAAGGTGAAAGGGAGTTCTAAAGGGTTCAGAAATAAAGCCCAAGCAGTATCCTGTAGGATAATAATCTTTTTTTCTTCTAGTTGTGCATATAATAAAATATATGTATATTGAGAGGCATGCAAAAGCAGTTTTACACTGAAATGATGAATACAGATGAAAGCTGTCAATGAAAGAAGAGGAGATATCATAGGTAGATTTTAGTCCTTCATGTGTTAAGCCCTGGTTCTGTGAACTGTTCTGCAGAGGCAATCCCATGTCTCTGTATTGAGCTCTGCTAACTCTCACAAGTTTACAAAGGTTTGCTCACGCAGGCAAGATTATTTTACCATTTCTTTGCTTATGTAAGTAACCTCACAACAACTGCTTCAGGTTCTTACCATTTTCCTGAATGCTGCCTCCCTAGCAGGGAAGGAACACACATGTTGCCTTTCATTGTTGCATTACGCAGATGCAAGGGTGTTGGTGGTTAGTGAGCTGCAGATTTCTCATTGTGTTTTGGTTTTTAAATACGATTGTGATGTGTCAAATTCATTGTATCAGGAGTACTGATAGAGATTGTTAGATTAAAAATAGCATAGTGCCTGTTTTCAAAAATTCTCTGCCTGTGGGAAAGGAAAGATTTTTATTCCTTGTCCTGTAAATAGGTATAACTTTAAAACTTCATTGAACAAAAAAAATTTGGAAAAAGGTTCCGTGCTGCATATGCAAATTTTTAGCAAAGTATTTGGTAGTCCAGGACAAGATGTATATTCTTTACTAAGTACTATGAATACATTTTAATATTATTCCTTTATTCACAATAGTAAAGTTTTATCTCCTTAGCAATGATTTGTTTGCTAATAAGATGCACTGAGATTAAAATTGTGATGCTGGAGATTTTAAAAGCTGCTTGGTACCCTGTCTGCCTATGGACAACATCTCCTATTTTGTAGCTACACAGAATTAATTGAATAGTGTTCCATTTCTATAGAAGACTTGTTTGCAATGGTATGCAGTAAAAACCATACTTCTTTTTCTCTGTAATTCTAATTTCTTCTTCTTGACAAAAACATTTCCTTGAAGCAATAAATTCTTAGTATTCTAAGTAAGAGAAAAAATAACTATGTCCAATGTTTGTGGTATTCTTTTTTGATAGCAAGTGTGTTTAGATCCTTTTTTTATGTTTATGAAAACACCGTAGAACTGCTGTTGCAGAACCTGTATATGAACAGAGAGAATCTTGTGTGTAGGAATCAATGGTTGCCATGCAAGGAGATCAAGGGAAGAAAGAGGGAGAGGTATTCCAAATTATCAAACTCTAACATTTATAGATAATTTCAGAGTAGTTAAGAGTCTTGTTCGGAAGCAAAGCTAGGACTTGGATGAGAATAGGGTATGAAGTAACATGCAGACTGTTTTAAGAAATCTATTTGATTTTGTTTCTAGTTAATTCCATGAATTTGAAAATCTTAGTCACAGGATTTATTGGAGCTTTTCTTCCATTACCTCTCTAATGGTCTCTGCTCTCTCATTCTCAGAAAAGAAAACTGAAGTAAATAATCACTCTTAATTTAGGAGATATACTGAAGGATGTGTGAAGAAATTATATATGTGGCTCAGTCAATATTAAGGATTGGATGGGTTGGCAGAGAAGACTGAAAAATCAGGGTGTTTTGTGGCTTTGGGGTCCCCGTATTTTTTTGTTTCGGGGGGGNTGGGGATCCCTGTATTTTCTTGTTCAGTGGGTGAACTGAGGATTTCCAGCTCTTTGCCTGTCAACCTGATGTCTTTAGTCAGCTCTGTAGTCAATTTTTTAAAAGGCTCTTGACGTTTATTGCAAACAGATGCAATGACAATTGAAACATTTTCTTCTCATTCTTTTGTCTTAATAAATATATTCATCTGGAAAGCAGAATCTCTTTTTCTCCTCACTTGAGTGTTATAGTTTGCATTGGTGATGGGAAAGTAAAGCAATTGTGCAGAAAATGAAAAAGCATTTTATGAGAAAGAATGCTCTGAGAATTTCTGATTTCTCCATGTACAGTAAATATTTTGAAATGTAAAGAACATCCCAACTTCTCAATTCTTAGTAAGTCTTCAGATAACGTAAGCACAAATACAGAAGGCGGTCATTATGTGTTTCATAATGATATCGGCTCTCTTGCTGTTTGATCGCACAGACAATTTGACAGTGACGGACATTACTCATGCTTAATTATTTTTAAAAACATTTCTAACATTTAATGACTCTTAGGAAGGGAAATGAACAGGGGACAATTTCAGTCTTCATGACAACTGAGCATCCATGTTCCTTCAGTACTTTGACATGCAGTGTAATACAGCAGAGCTAACAGCTGTGAGTAAGCAAAGCCCATATAGCATTTCTTTCCTGACATATGATGGGTTAGCACTGTGTAATAATAGCAATATTCTTTAGTTATGTGCTTCTTAATTTATCAAGATGTTTACATATTTCAGCTGAGGTGGTGCTTATTTCATTAGGTCACATTGAGCGAAAGCAGCTTGTAAAGTTGCTTTCATATGTCAAAATAATGATAAAATGAGTTTGAGGCCTTTATGATCAAGAACATTTTCTGCCTCTTTTTAATGATATAGAATAGTAATGACCTGCAGTTTCATTTATTCTTGGAAAAAGTATAATTGCAAAAATTAACTTGTCATACACCACAGCTCAGCAAAGTTACTTTCCTATAAGTCTATGGTCACAGTATGTTTTTTTGCAATTCAGCATCTGGCTCTGTGGGGTACTGATGGCTTCTATGAAGTAAAGTACCAGGGTGAGCAATTAAATGTAAAATGACAGCATAAAATATGATCATTACGGTTATACAAAAGACACATTTATGAATTTTGCAGATAACTGTCATTTTTTCTACTCATATTTGCTCTTTCTTTGTTAGCTTAATATTTCTTGTGCGATTCCTTTTTTTTTACTTCTAAAAAGTGAACAATGCCTTTTTAATTATCCTGACGCTTGTTTGTGTCTTTCTTATTTGTCACATTTGAAGGCTAATGATAACTCTTTCACTTTGTTCTGACACTGTACTTTCAACTTCATTTCAAAATCAAGGACTATTTTTTAAATTAACACGAAGGTTGCATGATTAGGCTAGAATTTCTTATGGAAATCAGTTTGTGTAGTGTTGATCAGATAATGTGCTGCACCTGAAAGAAAGATTATGTGTGTTCAATTCTCAGGGGCTAGCAGGCAATGTTTTGAAGTGTGCTTTTTGAATTTAGCTTGTGTTTTGTCATTGAAGAGAGAAGATTGGTCGTGATAGAAGTTATTTAAGTCGTATTAGGTATCAAAAATACTGTATAGATCTTTCTCTATGTGTTTTCTTTGCAAATATCTGTTTCCATGCTAGAATAAGATCCTTTCTGTAGTTTATATTTTTGCTGTTTTGGGTGAGAGCTGTGTTATATTCATAAGAGAGATACATATAGATATACACACACTATAACGATGTAATTGCATAGGATACTGATAATGATACTACTTTCTACCAATACCTTTTGGTTATAGCGAAGAAAAGGGAAAAAAAAAAGGAAAATTACCACAAAACCCTACCATTCCAGAGAATCCTAGTAATGCAAATAAACCCATTATATTTCTGTTCTGATGCTCTCACTTTTTCTTCAAGAGCACTTATTGGTTTCTCCTGCTGCCACAAAGGACACTGCAGCAATACACAGCTTTATGTGCAATTTCCAAAACCCTGGCACCCAGCAAGGGACAGGGGCGTGAAAGTTCTTCCATCCTCTTTCCCACAGAAGTCATAATCTACTTCCAAAACCTCATTAAGGATGGCAGTCATCAAGATTGCTGAGCAAAAGGTATCTGTTCACTGTGTATTTAAAAAAACAAGCAAAACCTAGCACTAATGAGTAATTATTTACGTTTGTTCTCTCTAGAAAACGAAGTGCTCTTCCCTTCCTTTTCTCCCATACTAGCTTTTCTTAAATACAGGTAATCACCTTGGAGAACACGTGCCTTGTAAAAGTACCAAATGCTATTTAAATGTCTGAATGGGGGAGGCAGTGTTTGTCTTGGAAGTCCCTGTCTTCCCAGCTGCCTTTGACAGG
>VYZR01077782.1:0-17615 GCA_013400675.1 Oxylabes madagascariensis | reverse complement strand
AAAAAAAAAAAAAAAAGGCAAACTGCAAACTGTACATTTCTGAAGTATCAAAAAGTAATCTCAAATAAATGAAAAACAAGGTAATAAAAAGTGTGAATAATAACATACCGAAAAGAATAAAGAGGCATTGGGGTGTAACTCTCTTTAGAGAACAGCAGAGCAAGGCAGCGGAGGGACAGGGAAGAGGTAAGGAATCGAAGGGGAGAGCGAGGTTGCACAAATCGTCCACAACGAGGAAGGGCAGAGTCCCCGCAGGAAATGGCGAAATTGGTTGATGGATGATGAAGTTTTCAAGATGGTTAATATTGAAGGGCAGGTTGGTTTCCGAAGAGCAGGGTTTGTTTTATATATTTTTTTTTTTTTGGAAGGGGAATGTTTTTATTNACTAAACTTCATTGTGAAGCCCTCTTGTCTCTCCAAATGTCATTGGGAAATAAGGCAGGATGGTTTCCGGAGAGCAGGGTTTGTTTTATATTTTTTTTTTTTTTTTGGAAGGGGAATGTTTTTATTTTTTTGTTTCAAGCAACAACAGGAAGCAGAAGTACCGTGCAGTCAGTTGGCAAAGAAATTCCGGATCGGGGGAAGAAAAAAAATTCAGGGATGGGGAGAAAAGAAAAAAGTAGCAAAAAACACAGGTCAGTAAATACATAAGGAATATGTAGTGTTCCATCAGTCAGATTTATAGAATTCTACATACAATAACTTGCTTACAGAAACAGTTAATAGGTTTTACCTAGTGGAACACAATGATAAAGAAAAGGCATTTTTACTTCAGATATATAAAGGAGTAAGAGACAGTATCCCCCCAGAGTGACTTTCAAAAGCTGCAATAACCAATTCAATTGCAATGGCATTCCCTAAAATTTGACTAAAAATATTTTCTCTGTTTACAATTAATGACTTCACAGACCAAGTCACAAACAGCTTCATTTGCTGCTTTGGGGTCAGGAACTGCAGGAAGCAATCCATGCCATAATACTTGGCTGGAAAGAAACAAGGAACATCCACCTTGGATACCAACCACTGCTTTAAACAAACAGATCATGTGGATGAGCAGCTGTACTGCCACAAATCCCACTCCAAGGTCTGCTGGAAGCACTCAGATGAAGGAGCTGGTACTTCGTTTGTAGAGGACTGTTCCCTTCCTGCTCCGTGGCCTGACCTCACCATGCAGAAACCCAAAGTACTGGGTCACCACAAGCTGAGATATGTGGACTGCTCCCACTCTTGTGGAAATAAAAAATAGAGCAATTTCAGCTCCCATGATTCCCAGTCAGGAAAACCCCATGGCAGAGCAGTCAATCCAGGCAATACTGTCTCTTTACTAACTGGTTGTGGCACAGGTAAGTTTCTACAACACTGATTATACAGGCAGTGGAAAAAGTTTCATGTCTGTTAGTTCACAGCTTCAGTCCAAGTCCCAAAGTCTCTCTAGCCCAAAGACAAGCTGGATGGAGAGTGAAGAGCTCCTCAAAAAAACCACAGGGCATGGAATAACTGCTTGCTCCTGCCTAAACAGAGCTGTGAGAAATCTGAGAGGTGCAGCACAGTCCCTTGTCCTGCCACTGCCATCCAGGCACCCAACAGCATCCTGGGAGCACACACTTGGAAGCATCACACTGGTCAGGAATAATGATGCCTGCAATTATCAGGACTTATGGTGGAACAAGCCACAGATGAGAGACCCTGGAATGGCAGAGCAGTTTCCAGGCAGCACGAGCAGCAAACCCCAAAACTGTTCCACAGCCCCTGCTGTTATTTCATGCCCTGGAGAGAACAGCAATGACAGGCAAGAGCAGTCTGAAACATGATCCAATTGGTTGACCTCATTAAGAGTTAAACATTTTGATCATTCATCACATCCAGGCTTCCTCTTTGATCCAAAGAGGTTTTGTGGTGACTCTGCCATCACTGGTAAGTTTTACAGCTTTGCAAAGTGCTATTAACATGTGTGCACAGCCCCACCAGTTACAGCTCCTCAGCAGAGCCTCATCACTCTGCTGAACACCAGAGGTTCTACACTTTCAATCCAACCAGATCCAGGGGCTGACTGAAGGAAAATCCAAGCCCCCCATATCTAATTCCCTTATGGTGTTATCTTTCATTAAACAAGGTTTTTGTTCAAATATTACTTGCTTTATTTTTAGAGAAACCCAAATATTTCAACTCACTCAGTTAAGTAGAATTGAAAATGTAAAGTGTGAGCTGTTAAGGGGTTTAGCTAAGGAAAAACTTCCAGGAGTCCTGGAAGGGGGAAATGTGCAAGCACATGGCAGAGGAAATACTGCACAGGTACAAGGTCAAGCTAGCAGGGATCCAGACACTACACAGAAAGAGCAAAGGTCAGCATGAAGCCTCTCTGTAGTTCTGAATTAATGCATTAAAAACTACAACATGCCAAGGAAAATGAATGGACATGGCTATTCTGTGACCCAAATGACACTATTCCATGGGAATGGTGGGGAGACTCCACACAGAAGAGGGAGGAAGGGACAGGCATTGTAGTCTCTGGGGGACAAGAGCAGGCAGGCAGCATCCTTGGCTTTGAACCAAGGAAGAGCAATTTCAATTTGAGATGGACTTTCCCATTTCCCTTCAGCAACTAGAGTACTGCTCTGCCCTGCACCCGGGGCTGTCAGAGCACGGCAGCGGCTGCTCTAGCGGTGCCGCTTCCTTTGGATACAGCAGGATTTCACTTTCAATGAATTTCAGCCCAATCCGTGTTCAGAAAGTGAAAGCAGAGATAATAGGAAGGAGAAAAAAAAAAGTAAAGTTAGGACTGCACTAACCTCTGGGATCAGATTGCTAACCAGCAGCACGGAGTGCCCTGTCCCAGACAGGCCGGGAATGGCAATCCGTCCTGCTGCAGCCGCCGCAGCTGCTGCTGGAATAGCCAAAGGAGCTAGTGCTCCAGGAACACTTGGAACTGTCAGGCCTGGAAATTAAAGAATATTAACCAGTAAAGAATTAACAGCACGTACTCTAGTGTATTTGCTGCACCAGAAGGGAGAACAGCACACCCTCTGAACCATGCAAGTCATCGTTCCCAACAGTGCCCATGTAATCCTAAGGGCAACAGGAGCCTCCGCTTCTGGTGCTGCAGGAAATGTTCTGGTTTCTAACAGGATTTGCTCTTGCAGTGCCTGGTGCTGAGCAGGTGCCTCAGCACTCTGGTGCGTGTTTCGCAAGCAGCGGATGAGCACAAAGCCTCAGCTCTGCTGTGCAGGGCAGGTGTCACACACGGGGCGTGGGGAGGGTCCGTCCAACCAGGGCATGCACAATGTGCTCTCACCACGCATGCAACCACCAGGTACCCTGTGCCACCATGACCCAGCTCTCCTGAGTGGGAACCACTGCAGGCTGGATTTACAGGCATTTCTAGACAGCTCCCAGTACCAGCTGGCACCTCCTGTACTGGCCCTTCAAGGGCAAGAGCTTTAGAGCTCAAGAAAAAACTGCTAGTGGTCAATTCCATGGATTACTCCCCAAAGCAGCCCTGCTTGTTTCCTCAGCAGGGCTGGATGTTACCAAAACAGCAACGGCTCAACAGCCCACTCTGTGCTTGTCGTAAGCAAGGAAATTCCATCATGTTCCCAGAAAGTCAACACGGCTTGGTATGCTGAGATCCCCAGCAAGGCTTGTTTAGGCTGGCACTCCTGCAAGCATGTTCAGCATCTCCAGTTTTCAGACTCTTGGCTGCTTCTGGAAGCAGCAATGATCTGTTACCTACAGCATGAGCTGTGAACTTTAAAGTGCAACTGTCCCAGCACATGGAATCAGTGTCATGAATAAATACCAGCTTTCTCAAAATATTTAAGAAAAGAATTGACCGATTTCTTGCTTCTGACATTTATAGCTGTCAAATAGAGGACCCAGCCTCTGTAATGACATGAGGAAATTCAAAGTACAAGAACTTACATCTCCTCACAATCTCCCCATATTATTTCAAACTCTGCCTTTATTGTCTCTCCCATCCTGCTTTATATATTTTTTTTCCCCAGCACCAGGACATTGCCCAGAGGTGCTGCAGCTGCACACAGCATTCCTAGCTGAGGTGATGAACTTGAACACCATTCCCTTCCATGTCCAAATGCCGGCATTTAGAATTTACATGGCTAACCCAAACAAAAACATCAGTACTTTGCTTTAAAACATGAAGATGCTTCAGCAACAGAAAACCTACATAAAATTTCACCTTATGAAATACAGTACCTGTAGCCTGAGGAATGGCAAAAGTAGGAGGAAAGCCAGCTCCAGCATATGGAGGAGAGATTATTCCTGGGGCACCTGGGAAAGACATACACATTATAAAAAGATGCCCAAAAGCAGGAAAACTCTGAACTTCACAGAACTATGTCATATTCTGAGTTGGAAGAACAAGGACCAACAAGGATTATCAAGTCCAGCTCCTGGCCCTACACAGGACAGACCCAACAATCCCATCATGTGCCCTGGAGTGTTGTCCAAATGCTTCTCCAACTCCGTCAGGCTTGGTGCTTTAACCACTGCCCTGGGAGGCCTGTTCAGTGCCCAGCCACCCTCTGGGTGAAGAACTTTTTCCTAATATCTAACCTAAACATCCCTAAACTTAGGCAAAATGTCTCGATCTGTTCTTCAACAGAAGCATTTAGTTGAAAGCTAATGCCTAAAACACAACCAGCAATTCAAAAATGCCTCTCACATAACAATGGACTTGCAGAGATCACCAAAACAATTCCTGAGCAAACACCAGGTGGCACCAGAGGCACCGACCAGTGGGACTGACATGGAAATTTGGCACTAATCTGATCCTCTATGATCCCCCAATGTTCTGCCTTAGTTACACTCTACTCTAAAATTTTGACCAAATACTCCAGGATGACATCCCCTCCCTTCTCCTGACACACTGTCCCGAATGACTGTGCTTGAGATTGCCAAAAAAATCACCAACATGGGTATAAGCAAAAATCCTATTAAATATTAAACTACAAAGCACAACAATTGGCAAGATTCAATCTACTTACAAACAATAACTAAGGCACAACAAGGGAAAGCAAGCAACAACAAAACCAAACAAAATCCAGGCAATCAAAACAGAAATGAAATGAAGTCTACCTAGGTATGTGTGTGTAAAAACAGTGTAAACAAGGATGAAAAGGAATGTGACCTAAAGCTTAACAACATTTAAACTTAACAGCACTTTAACTTGACTTACACCTAAATTTAGAGCTTAACCTTAACAATCTAACAGAGAAATAACACTTAACAGCATTGGGCCTAAATTATAACTATAACTTGACCTAACTTCTAGATTTGCTATAGCATATATGCAAAGGATGTGCACGCAGACAGAAACAGTGCAAGATAAGGCACCTTTGGAAAAATGTCCCACAGAAAGAGCTGAGCCCAGGTGGTGTTTGCAAGGACAAGGCCTAACAAGCACTTCTCAGAGCACAGTGCAGAATGAAAAGAAGCAGAGGGGTGCAGGTGGGGGAGATTCCGTCACACACATACACACACCAGTTGGCTTTGTCCTGCTCCCAGTTTCTGAACGCTCACCAAAAGCAGCTGCCACGGTCTGGTCCAGAGTGGGCTGGCTGTCCCCAGAGGGCAGGTCTGGGCGGGTGTAGTCTCTGCTCTTCTCGTTATTGTATTTTACATTGAGACTTGTGAGCTTGGAGAAGTCAATGCGCAGCGTGCAGCAGGCATTGTAGATGTTCTGTCCATCCAGAGACTGTGAGGAAACAAAACCAGTCCTCACCCAAATGCATTCAGACTAAGCTCACAGCAATTGCTCTCTGGAGAGAGAAGGTGTTAGTACATCCCATGGCTCCACCTGAGAACAGGTATCTCATATAGAGACAGCTCTGCTTCATTCAGCACCTCTGGCAGCCTCCAAGTCGCATATGGGAGCAGTTCCCTCCCACTCCTGCTCCGTCCTTGGGGTAATGCTGGTGTCAGCCCACCCAGATGCCCACCCTGAGCTTGGATTAAACAAGGCAAACCCAAGTCAGAGTAACCCAGGTATGCAGCACTTACCAGTTTGGCATGCTGAGAACTCATGGGGTCAGCATATTGCAACAGGGCCTGAAACTGATGGTTCTTCGTGAATGTGATGATTTTCAAGACTGTACCAAATTTGGAAAAGATCTGCAAGATAACATTTGTGTATCTTATTATCACATTTCCAGTAAGGTAATTTCATATTGATCTCTTCTTACAAGCAGAAACAAAAGTCATCCCTTCAGCCTGTCAGCTTTCAACTGCAGCACTGAAGGGTTTAAACCACACTGTGGGCATTGCCTGACTGGCATCACGGCATCAGTCTAGAACACACCAGTGACTGAACTGCTCCCTAAGCACAGTTTGTTTATTCTGGGTTATTAAACAGGAATATTCACAAACACCTTCATGAACTCGACCTCTTCCAGGAATTTCAGGAATTCTTAAATGCAGCCAAGCTTGCATTTTAAACGTGAAGATAACATTAAGCAATCACAGCAGACAGACAGAACTTTCCAAAATGGTCACTGCCTAAATAGCTCCTGGCTGGACACTATATTTGTTTCCCAGGCCCCAGTACAAGAATAAGGAGCAGCTACTTTTGCTAAAACCTAAAGATAACCTGAAGAACTGTAATTGATCCAATAATGTGGACCAGGACTCAAATATCTGGAAATTAAAATCATGCAAGAGTGGGGGACCAAAACTGGCAGCATCTCCTGCAAGTGTATGGTCTCCAAAGAAGTCTGACAGTTCTGTTCAGAACTTGCATTATACAAACACAAACCACGGACTTTGCAACTCCAGCAACAAAGCAGTTGCTGCTGCCCCTTCCTCCAGGACAACCTTCAAGCAGTTGCAGTGATGCATTTTACCTGGTGCAGAACATCCAGAGTGACGGGGTAGAAGAGATTCTCCACAATGATCCTCAGGACAGGGCTCTGGCCAGCCATCGCCATCCCCGCATCGACGGCCGCAGCCGTGGCGGCCAGCGCCACAGCCCCGGCCTGCACCTGGGTCACGGCTTGCAGAGCTGCTTGGGCACGCTGCAGGAACAAAAAACACACACTCAGCTCTCCTTGAGTTAGTTCCCTCTCTGCAAACAGCCTGCTGGACTCAGCAGTGAGCAGAACACTCATGTGCTGCTCCACGTTTGAGACAGGATCAATAAAGACCACCCTAACCAGTAAGGGCAAGGCAAAAATACAAATAAATCAACCATGCAGTAACTATGTTATGGCAAAACCTTGCTTGGCATAAACTGATGCAGTACAATTATCCAATTGTTTAGAAAAAGTGAAAAACAGGGCTCTTCTGAATCCAAAATCCCAGACAAGCTGACAAGACTGAAAGACTGATGCACATTTGCCACAGGGACACAGAAGTGAGAAGTGCATGGGGGTTCTGCAGAGCCCCCTAACACACAGAACACTCATGTTCCAGCTGTGAGAGGCACCCAACAGCAGCATTCCATCTGCACAGCACTGGGTGCTCTGATCCTGATCGGAGTCAGCTCGAAAAGTGAGAGCAGACAAAGGGGATGTACTGGCAGCCATCCCTGACAAAGAGCCACAACACTTGAACTTCTTTCCAGTGTTCTTGTCCTAAAAGGATGCCAAGAAGGGCTGAGCCGAAACCAGGAACTTTTTCCCCTCTGCAAAACGTGCGGTGCAGAGACCCTTGAGGGCTCAAAGAGCCTTGAGACCTGCTGGGTTCAGATGCTGCCACCTCAAAGCTGCACCTACCAGCACCAGGCCGTGTTCTACCACAGCTGAGTTCTACCCCACCAGGACTGCACTTGTTAGAAATCTTTTAAGCATTAGAAACAAACATCCTAAAGCATCAGATGTTACTCAAGTCCATGGATCTCAAGCCAGCAGCAGAGATCTGTCTGTGTGTCCCCCCTCCCCAGGATGACAATGCAGAGAACAAACTGACTGCTTGGTTTGGAGAGTTGTCTGTCTTCAGCTCCTTGTGGTTGGAGAACTGGATGTAGATGGGCTGGCTCCGGAGCACCGGAGTGACTGTGGTGTAGTAGTTCACCATGGTGTTGGCTGTCTCCTCTGTGTTCATCTCTATGAAAGCCTGGGAAGTGAAACCCAACACGGACATGTCACACCAGGACAGCACCAGGTCACCCCCAACCTCCAGCGGAGCTGTAACAGGATTGGGTTTTCACAACTGCATTTATGCATGTGTTTTTGTACACAGAACTGTTTAAAATCCAACTATAAGTAGAACAAATCAGGATCTGCCCTCTCCAGAGTGATTTAATGCAAAGCTTCAATCTCACCCTAAGATCTCCACGCTATGTGTACTTAGATGTGTCTGCAAGAACACAAAAATAGAGCAACAAACCAGACTCTTCGCTTCTCTCCGGGGCAGGAAGCCCCCTCACTGCTGCACACCCTTAGGGGCTTCTCTTCCTCAGAAGAGAAACGTAAGTGATTGTAGCAAGTCACTGCAGTAAGCACTTGCATATAATCACACCACGCAATATATCAGAGGCACCTTTTCATAATTAAGATTAAAGACATTATTTTAAGCAATGATTAAAGTTGGCTTGCTTTTTTACTCCTTAATTTGCAAGACAATTTTAGTTACCAAATTAGTGCACACCTCTCACATTACCCAAGAGTATTTCAGCCATACCCAGCTCATTTACTAGATCTGTAAAGACGTCCTCAATATGCCACGTTACACAGTGGTAACTCAGCTGTCAAGCAAGCCTGAGTGAAAAAGGCCAACTCATGGCACTGCTGTTCAAATAATCCCCGGCCTGCAATTTCCAAACCAGGCCTAACGCTAATTATAAGTGACAACCTGTAATTATGGACTGAGCTCCTTCTGCAGCCTGAAAATGGTATTTTCTACAGCTCATGGGATCATCACAGAAAAGTAAAATAAGAATATGCAGAAGTTATTGACTCGTAACACGCGGCAGTTGTTTAAACAACTTGGAGCTGGTTTCCTGATGACAAACTTATCGAGCCTTTAACACGATCCATGCTTTCAGCTACTTCTCTGTTATGGAGACAATACCTGGTTTTTTCCTTTCAACATCAGAAGATTGGTGACCTTGCCAAAGGGTAAACCCAAAGAAATGACCTCTGCCTCCGTGACGTCACTGGGGAGCTTGCGGACGTGGATTACTCGGGATGGGATCCCAGCACTTCTGTTATCACCTTTGAACTTTTTGCTGTCGTTTCCATTAGCTGGAAGAAGCAAGAGTTACTGCTGATGAAAAGGGTCTGGAAGAAGAAGCACACATTTCCTACTGCTGACACACACAACTCTGCTCCCCAGCCAGTTACTGAGAACTATTACAGAGAAATTCCATAGTCTAAATTAACTTGAGTCTGAAGGCACATGGTTTTACTCTTTTTTTCCCCCAAATTACACGATGGGAGTGACACAGCCAAATGCCACTGCAATGGAATCAATTCTCCCGTGGCCATTTCCTAGTTTGTGTAAAGCACACACCTACCGACCGATTATTTTTAGTGCAAGTCTGAGCCAATAACCCCAGACAGGTGTTTTATTCCTTTCCACCTGGCCTAGTGTTGATGGCAGACGTTTATTATGACTATTCAGCACCGTCCCACTAAAGGCCCAGTGAGTACTAAAAATGAAGAGATTTTAAAATTATGACTAAGAAGGAAAATCCAGCCCTCCTCGCAGTACTTATAAATTGCTGTGCTTGTTTCCATGCAATATTACCTGCAGAAGGAGAGTTGCTGCTCATGATAAAGGGTCCGTTAGTAGTAACGCAAGGAGAGAAAAGCTCCTCAGCTGCCCGCTGGAAGAGAACAGACAACAGGTAAATGGACAGCATTTTACTCAATTCTATCCAGGCACTCCTAAAGCAGAACAACTGAGAAAGCTGGAGAGGAACAAGTGTAAACTTGAACACAAGTGTAAGTGAAAACATACTGACAGCGGGCAGTGAAGCTCACCTCCATGAATTAAATATCACTCAGATCCAGTTTGGTAATGGAGCAGAACTATCCAGTATCTCTTTTCAGCTCAGCATTAGGGATCTCAGGGCTGGAGTGTAGCTGAGTTGTGTGAAACCACTACATGCAGCACTGTGCACCAACAGGCACCTTCTCCTGTCATATGTGGCAAAACAGGTTTCTGACTACTCCCATCCCACAGAATTTTTGCTCTGAAGCTGCCATAACTGTTCAGGAATGATTTGGCAGTTATGAATCAAAGCTGTGCATTTTGTGCCCCATTTCTGGAAGTGTTTGTGCCCAGGCTGAACAGGGCTTGGAACACACTGATCTGGTAGAAGGTTATTTTCTGTTACAGCATTCCCTCTGAAGTCACCAAAATCACCTCAACTGACCAGGACTGGCATAACCCAAGCAGTAGGTACAAAAAACACTACTAAGACAAAAGCAAATATGCCTATGAATGACTTCTTAGCACAATCTATACTTGCACACACATCTTACAATCAGCATGGCTTAATTTCAAGTAAATTACACGGAAGACTTCAAATTCCATTGTAAACTGTGAGCAAACATGATACCACAGACCTACCACACAAGAGCACTTTCTCATCATTTTTTACACTACTCTTCCACAGAGGCACCACACTACAAAAGGCTTTCATCAATAGAAAAAAGCTCAGAGCTCATCCCTGCCTTGGCAGCTCCCACCCACCCCAATGGAAACATACCCCGCTGCACACCATGGCACCAGAAACCCTTATCTTCCACACGCCCTGTATCTGGTGGCACCTGCAGAAACAGGAGCCGTGCAACAACAAAAGCTCTGTGCACTCCCCCAGCAGACAGGCTGGGAAAGTAGGTCACTGAGAGCCCCAGAACACCCAGCCACAGACACACGGTTTGGGTTTTTTTCTTTACCCCTCAAATCTTGAATTTCTCGTTTGACTACTCACTGTCAGCTCTTCAAAGAGGCTTCAAGGACTTTGATGTCCCGAAGATGAGAATTAGGCCAGGTTCCAAACCACGGTTCACGAGCTGCTGCTGGTCACCTGCAAGCACTGACCAGCTCCCACCAAGGCTTTGGCCTTGGCCTCCGTCTCCTCACATGGCGCAGTCATTAGGATTGGGCCTTTTAACAGCTGTTCTAATTAGCACTTCGATTCCTGAGTGCAGCAAGAGGCAAGCTGGGCTGGGAGGCTATTAGACTGTGATCCCATCCTTTGATGACTCAAATTAAGACATAATTCCAAGGCTAGAAAAAATCCTCTGGTTTGCTGTTAGAACACTCCTGTGCCTGCATTGCTGCTGCCACTCCAGGTACGGCTTTCTGTGCCACGGCCTGGGATACACCTGGCAGCTACTGACAAGAACCACTCACCAAAGCACAGCCCTACCCACATAATCAGGCATTCCTGGCTTCGTGAAAGCCTCTGCGTCAGGCCTTAGCGGGACTTGAATGTTTTAAAACACCTTCTTAAATATTAACTTGCAAAATTCTGCATATGCAGAACTTCAGCTCTTCCAGTACAAATCGGTGTGTCTGTGCCACCATAGCGGGCAGCTCCTGCAATCCATCATGGAAACACTGGGAAAATCAGCCATGTATTTGGCTCTCATGGATAAACCCTAGGAAACTATAAATTGGAAAAACAAGCATTTATACCAGGAAAGAATTTAGCTTTCCTAATGGCTTGTTTAAAATAAACATTTTCTTGCATATTTGAGAACTTCCTTGCAGGCAGGGATGTTCCTGCACCGGGCTCCACAAGTCCATGTCTCTTTAAGGAGAGCAATTTCCAATCCACTCCCCTCTTATCTTGGAGACAGCCTGTACTGCCCACTGCGACCAGAGTCGGGAGGCAGAGGGGGGATGATTGTTCAACATCAAAAGCAGCAGCAGTCAATTTGTAAGCTTCCCAGCTGGAAGTACATGCAAACAAGGAGGGAAGACTGCCATGGTTAGAAAAGGGCAGTTATTCCTAGGTCTTTTCTCTACAAAAGGATGTTTACAGACAGTACATGTAGTACTGTGCAGTCACACCGAAGTCACTCCCCACGTCACCCAGGGCAGGAGTGGCTGCTGAAGTGTGAGAGGAGCAGACCCAGTGCCCCAAGGAGCCCCAGTGGCCACCCTGTGCTGCCATGCCCATGCTGCACAGGCCAGTCCCCAGCACAAGGAGGCTGCACGAACCATGACTTTTCATCTGTGGGTGTTCTTCCTCCGTTCTGTTGGTGCTGATACGGATAACCACAGGAAATAGTTGTTTTTTTGGAACGGCCAAACTCGAAGCAAACTGAAACCCAGTTCTGTGTGACCATGCCCACAGTCATGAGCACTCCATCAGCTCTATGCCCTTACACTGCAGGGATCACCAGTCTCTTTCCAGACCCTTTTCTGTCTTTTCTTTCTGTACATGTTAGAAATACTGAGGAGTTTCTTTAAAAGCATGGTATAAATTCAAATATTTCATACCAAGTGCCCAATTCAGTAGAGGCGGAGGAACCAAAGCGAGCCTGGTTGGTTGAACAGGTTTAGAAGAGTTTCTCACCAACAACTCACCCAATGGGTATTTTGAATTATACTGGGAAAGACAGTAGAAAACTTACTGATTCTGAAGTTTTATATAATTTAATTTAGGTTCAAAATAGAACAAACCCAGCCAAGGGCTGTGGGGGTGCTCACCCATATCCACCCACAGCACTGCTTCTCTCCCTGTTGCACACTCTGAGTCGTTCGGGGAGGCCCAGCTGCACTTCAAGACACAATTCTCCAACCCCCCATTCCCATCCCTGCTCACAGAGGCATTAATTACACTGACATTTCTGCTCAGCCATTCTTTCACAGCTGGTATTTTTATGACGAGATTAACAGAAGCCACAGTGCGCTCGCAGCACATCAAATTCCTCATTTGAACTAACAAATCTCCTCTTCCTGTTGACTGAAAACAACCACCACTTCTGGAGTTACACAGCCAGATCCCACCTAGAGCAGGGTAGGGCTGTTTCCACCACCCAAATCCCCAGTCAGCAGCACACTGGCACCAGGGAAACCCCGCTGGGATGGGTTTCCATGCCAGCAGCCTCCTCTGGCCTGATGCTTCTGGCTACAGAAGGCCCCTTGCCCAAGCTGCACTAATTTAATCACACACCGTGCTCCAGGCAGCCCTGCTGCCAACAATTCTCTCATTCTCTTCTCAGACTCAGGGAGAGGCAGGCTGCTGCAAGGTACAGCTTAACATTTCATATCTCCCCCAGTTGTATTTTTGACCATGCCCCAAACTCTAAGCCTTGCCTTGCTTTGAAGTTTTAACAAGTAAAGCCTAAGAATTTTCAGTCTGTCCAGGGTTTCACAGCTTAAAAAGCAATAGCTCATTCACATACGCTACATACTGCCTTACTGCCAGTAGGATTTTACCTGGCTTACACTACTTTGGAATGAGGCCAGAGATTGTCTCAGCTTCTATCAGCACACCTAGAAGTGCTACAGAAATTCCCAGCTGCCCTATATAATCCTTTATCTACTTAAGATCGAGCACTTATTTTAAATGGATTACAGTAAGTCAACTGCATCCTGCCTGTGCAAAAGGCTAGAAACAAACACAAACTAAACCACCATAAAAATAGTCATTTCAAGTCAAACATGGTATTAATGAACTTTCAGACAGAAAGCAAAATTAAAGCAAAGGCAAAAAGAGCACATAGGAAGGAAGGGGACAATGACCAGAAAGGCCAGAAGCCACAGGCTGGGTCAAGCTCAAGACCTACAAAAAGCTGTTTGTCTCCGTGGCTCACTGAGGAAACCCTACGGAACAGCAGGACTGCCCTTGGATGTGGAACATCTTACACTGCTGTGACAGACTTGGGACAGCAGTACTTTGAGAGGGAAAAGGCGGATTTTGGAGGCAAGCAGGCCATCAGTTAACAGCCACTTACAGAAAGTAAAGCAGGGAACAGCAGCAACTGGAAACCCTCTCTGAAAAGAAATCAGAGGAAATCTGTCCTGCAAGACGCCACAGCACATGGGCATCGTTGCTCTTCACTTTCCCTACATTTGGAATAATATTGTAGAGTCAGTAGAAGACCACTGTAATTATTTTCAAAAAAATGACTCAGACCACTGAGCTCACAAAAACCCTCTGCTCTGATCAAAGAGGCAAGAAAATGCCTCTGAGCACAGGAGGAGCAAGCAGCTCATCAGGGGCTGTCCGAGGTCAGTCCCAGAGGGATGCAGGAATGCTCTGATCCTTCAGTTCACAGCTCAAATCTCTGTGAAGAAACTATTAAGAGAAATCCAGTCTGATGACATCATCATCACACTCATGTTACATTCCAACATTTTTTGCTGAGAGATTCGAGATTCAAGAATGGAACTAAATTTAAACTACTAGGAAGGATGCCAGTTTTCCTCGCTTTCCACCAAAGACTCATGTGCAGCACAGCTCACTTATGTTTCCCCTCTATTCCCCTCTCCTGCCTCCAGCACTCTTTAGTCACTTAAAGTAGTGTGAAAAACATTCCAATTTGAGTCACAAACAAACCATGAGTCAACTTTTTTTGTGAAACGCTTCTGAAGAACACACACACACCTGCGTCCCCAACAGTCTCCAGGAAGCTGGGAAGTTAAAGCCAACACAAAGCAGCTTCAAGATTCCACAGTGTGACGATGCTCCCACTTCGGTGTCACCCACACACTGGACACACAATTTTTCATTTGATCAGAACCAAAGCAATTGGGATCAATATAGTTCACCAAATTGCTCATGGCTGATGTACCAATTCAAACACAAGAACACACATAGCAATTATCAAATTAAGTTCAACCCAGCAGTCAGCATATTTCATGGACACAGTGGATCTGTGGCAGAGGCATCAGCCCTATCTGGCAGGCACAGGGGACACTTATTTTCAACCCACACTCTGCTCAGCCAACACCAGTCACCTGCCACTTCAGGCTTTTAAAACTGTTACAGCCTCCCTCTTGCCTGGACAAGATTGAGGCCGATATTTCTACAAAGCAGCCAATGGCAAGCTCCCCACTGGGATCCCCAGTGGCACACTGGGCACACGCACGCTCCCGGCCCCTTTGAAGCTGGGTGAGATGGTCAGAGCACAGCAGTTTCCTCCATGGTACTGCTGCAAGTGCCAGCACCGTTTCTAGAGGCTGTAGACAGGCCCTGGAGTTCCCAAAAGCAGCCAGACCCTCTAGGGCTGCACCTGCTGACCCCGTGTGCTTTGGCAATGAGCTGTATCAGAGCTCGAGCACACACCAGTCTCACAGCAAAGCCAGATCCTCGACCCACTCATCCATCAGCCCCTCCTAACTTTCTTTCTCAGTCTCTGCTACTATGGAGACACCCTTCGAAACAAACCTGCCCTTTGAGCAAATAAAAGGTGTGGCCAGTTTAAATAGCCCAAAATTCCTAAACTCCAAGTGCTGCAGCAATGCAGTCATGCTGGCTCGGTAGGGCAACACACGCCCAGGCTTTATGATCCACCGCTCCCAAGCTGAAACTTAACTACTTGTCAACCTTGAGTTTTCAAGTCATTGCCATGGAGCAGAGAGGCCTTGGCAAAGCTCAAGAGAAATCCTATCAGGGAGAAATAGCACTGGATGAGTCACCCCAGGAACACAGAACTCATAGAGGACATTTCTGCCCCATCTGTCAGGGGGCCAGTGGAACACACAGGTTTAGCAGGAACTCTCCGGGCAGCACAACTGCACCTGAACTGCAGCTGTGCACAGGCAAAATGGGATGGTTCAAACACTGGCCCAGCTAAGCACAGCATTTAATTTCTTATCACAGGAAGCTTGAAGGAGTTGTACCAGAGCCGTGGGGAATGTGTAATTAAATAACAGTTCCTCTTCTTGCTGGTGTGAGAGGACAACAAATGTGGCACCAGTACACCTGCATTCTCCAGTCTGACAGTACCTGAAGCAGATGTCAGAGACCAGAGTCCATCCCTACAGCTTTAAAATGTGCAGTTGAGTGAGTTCACTTGTATTAAATATTCTCCTTTTTTTTTTCTTTTTTAATCATCACAGATTGAAGTCAAAGCAGGCCTGAAGTTTAAATCCAGTATTTTCTAAAATCATTTTATTAACAGATATGACTTGAAGACTCAGGTGCATAAAGAAGCATGCAGCACTCTCAGGTGAGATGGAGCTGTTTGGCACACCCAGGTGACCTGATGCTGCCCAACAGCCACTGCCACCCCTGTCCCCTGCCACCAACATGTGGTTCCCATGTGTGCTCACGCCTGACAGGGAGGCCACAAGAGCCAGCTTGTTGCAGCCTCTAACTAAAGCCATAGGAGGGGACTGGAATTTCCTCACAACATTCTTGGCCCACTGCCTGAAGCCATAATTACTGTTCCCATGGCAAAGATCCTGGCTTCACCACAAATCACTTCTATGCAGTCAGCCTGTATCACACTCCAGCAAAGCCTGTTTTAAAAATTAACTTCTCAAATGCCACACAACTGCACTTTTGGTTTCTGGAAGGGAAATCTTTCAAGCAGAGCTTGACTTAGCCAAGAAATTATGGGATTATTCAGCACCTAAACTATTCTGAGACTTTTCCAATCACCAAAATGCAATTTCACTTAAAGAACAGCGACGTGTCACAGTTCATCCTCTCTCTAGTCCCGCTTAGAGTGTGAAGGAAGAGTGATATACAGGGAAATAAAACAAAGGGCAAGTAGACACAACAGAGTGAGACCTTGATCAGACTACTTGCAAGAGGTAACTGCAGGGTCAAAGAGCACCTCAGAGCTCAAACTGTGCCTCCATCTTAGGGCCGTACTTTCTTCCTTCTCAGACAGCAGTGAAATTATGGGAAGAAGTCAGTTTCAGATCATATGTTTCTGATCTGCAGGACATTCCAGAAGGCTGTGCATCAGGAACTCCCACATCAGAATGGCAATGAGCTTCCTAAACAAATTCACACACTGTAAACTGAGGAGCCTGGAATGGCTACTACAATTACACCTGATTAAAAACAAGACCATTGGGCAGTACAGTGCTCAGAAGAGTAAGCCACTAGAACACCTGGGGGCTTCTTAAGTTAAAGAAACTTATTTTAATTAAGACATTAGAAAAATTAATAAGTGGTTGCAAACACTCTTGATATATAAATTAAGGATGTGAGATAATAAAAACATACGCCAGCAGTCTGCTTTTTAAAGCAATAATGTTGAGCAAACTGAAAAAAACTGACTTTCATAAAGTCCTCAACTTTCAAGTTAAGCTCAGCACTCACAGCACAAAGACACCAAGAGGCCACTGGGAGTTTGCTGTGATTCGTTGCTCAGCAGTGGTTTGAGTCACAGGCACTTTTCCTACTTGTCTGAGCCAGCTTTGGGACATTCCAGTCACAGTACCAGATCATGGACAAGGTTACTGGGGGCTCAGTAGCATATCACTGAGCACGGCAAGAGCTGACAGATTTTGGAGACTGTCATGTTCCAACACCCTAACAAATTCCTACCGTCTGTGCACATACACATCAGGAATGAGTAAATTTACACCTCAGATTAAAAACAGTTTTCCAGCTCAGACCTCCAAGTGTGATTTGGCAGTTCAGCCAGGAAGCTCTCATGAGCATAGGTGACAGAATGGACACCTCAGTCTGTGCTGGATCCCAGGAGCAGGGGAAGCTGATGTGGCTGACCCAG
>VYZR01077781.1:29628-42362 GCA_013400675.1 Oxylabes madagascariensis | reverse complement strand
CCAGAAGTGTGGTTAGAGTTTTCATGTTTTGAATTTCTTCCTGTTGTTTTGATAAGACCTGGATACATAAAATTAAACCTCTGTTTTCTGCATTAAAGTTTCAGGCTTTTCCCAGTCTGAAACATAATTTAGTGCATTTTGATTTGAGAGTTGTAGAAACAATTGCTCTACTCCCACACTGTCATTAGCGGTACTTTCCCCCCTCACTTCCCTTATGATACCCAGAGAATTGAAATTGTGTTGTTCTGTTTAAGTCTCCTGAGCTGAATCCATTTCATGCTGAAATTAGTGGAATTTGGAGCAGCTCTTTGTACTCCTGATATATTCAGAGGGGAATTTTCTTCGCGTGAGAATTTCTCCTGTGCTTGAGGAGAGCTGCTGCTGTGTATCTTGGGCTGTAACTACCCCCTAGATATGACTTCAGCCATCTGGGAAAGAATTATTTAATTAAAGAGTTAACTGTACCTTAGCACAGAGAAATGTAAGTGCATACATCTAAGAGAGAAATGTAGGCCACACTTACACGAGGAACACGATTTGGGAAAAAGCAGCTGAAAGAAATTCCTTTGGACGAATGCCTGAGAGAAGAGGAAAAAAGGAGACGTAGGTGTGGAAAGAATGGACTATTAAACATCAGCAATACTCTGTATAGACTAAAGATGAGTTTGTTCCTGGAATAAATTTTATAGTTCTCTTCCTAGATAACATGGAAAATTTTAGGGAAAACTCCTTAATGAAGACATATAAATATCTTTTACAGTGAAACTCAAGGAATCGATAGGACCGGCATGTATTTTGCTCATGGCCTAGAAATGCACATTTACAGATGAAAACAAATTTCATTTTAAAGTACTTATAAACATAGAGGGCAAATCTAAAACACGATCCTGTAGCATCAAATTTAAAATAGAAAAGAGGAAATCCTCTGTTTCTATGTCATAGCAAATCTCTATCCACTAGCAGATTTTTTCAAAGTTGTTGTTGGGGTTTTTATGTTTGTTTGGTTTTGTGTTTGTTTGTTTAAATTACTGCAATTATACATAAGAGAACAAGAATATACAGAGAAGTATAAGAATTTCTTGGGAAGTATAAACATAAATGGAAAGGATATTTATATGTCTTCATTAAGGAGTTTTCCCTAAAATTTTNACTTTTGCATTTCGAACTGAAATCTGTAGTTGGCAATCTGCAAAAGAAGTACTGTGACTTTCTTTGATCTCTTTCTGGTATAAAAATCTTCAGTACTAGATGTCAACATGACCTTTAGACTTATGCAAATGAAATAGCATCCCTTGTTACATCTGCACATTATGAGGGCTTTTTGTTTGTGTCTTTGTATTGTTGAATTCTCTCCAAAATAAAGGGTATTGAAACCTAATACAGCTTTCCAATTTAGGAGGATGTTCAACGCTTACAGAGGGGTTGAGTTACGCTTTATTTATCTTGTCACTCATGAGGCTTCATGCTTATCCAAAGGTTTTGGAATGGAGCGATCTGCTGGGATTCCTTTGCCTTTCTTCTCCCTGCACCCCCCTCCCCCCATTCATTCAAGTGGGTTTTTTTCCACTGTTTCTGAGGAGGATTTGTTTTAAAATATCTGTTCCTACAATTTTTAGTATAGCATTAAAAAAGAAGAGCCTTAAGACAAAAATATCAACTTTTTTATACTTGGTGGTTTGTTTTTATATTTTTAACAGGGTAAACTACTGTTCTGCTTTGTGGCTTTAAAAATTTTGTTAATGCATAATGAAGCAGTGGCATCATAGTAAGTTAATTTATGCTGTTGGATTTTGTCCATGACCTACTGTGATGTGAGCATGTATTATGGATTTGGATTTTATTCTGCCTATGGTTATTGTTGTGTGCATGTCACAATATGAAAGGATTAGTACATTTTTTTTCTTGAGTCTTTATTTCCCTGTGTTGTAGACATGAGAAAGAGGGTCATGTAAGTGCATTTGTTTTAAGATTATTTACTGCAGTGCCAGCAATATGGATAACATGTGCAAATAAACATTGATTTAGCTCATAACTTCTGAGAGATTCGCAGTTATAAAAACTGTAAGTGCAAACTGGTGCAGTATTTACAGGCATTTCTCAGATCCTTCTTAAATCTTTTCTTCATATGGAAAAACTTATGGTTTTGTAGAACTTTGTGAAAAAAAAATTCCTTCACTCAGAACCCCAAAACCCTAATAGCATAGACTGAATGCCAATCACATAGTAATTTTATTCTTCAATACTTATTTAAGGACTGTGAAATATATATTCACAGTAATTAATTAATTTCAGTGAATAAAGATAAAACTTTATTACTTCATTATTAAATCTATAATCAAATAGAATTTTATTTTATTTATTAAGAGTGCATTCTTTAATAGTGTTTACAATAGAAATGTTAATATTGCTATAAGGATTATTATTTTTTTATTATTATTATAGAAACCTATAAAAATATATGGCCTAAACTAGAGAAAGAACAGCTTTAGCTTATTTTAAGTGTGCCAATAACTTCCTGACATCTTTTTTATATTGCCAGTCCAATGGACTTCAGTTTCTATGAGATTTTTACCAGGTGTTTCCACTGAATCTTCAATGTCATTGTTATTAGAAACAGAACTCAAATTCTGGCTCATAACATTCCTAGTAAGGACTAGAACTTATGGTGACTTGGATTTCAAGAAAAACAGGAGCAATACAGACATTGCTGGTGTATTCATAAAGCCATTCCTAAGAAAACTGGGCTGGCTGTTGTTTGAATAATGGATGGCTCAACCCATTTTTCTGTGGGCTCTGTATCGGAAAGATTATTTGTTCTCATTAGCACAACACATAAAGTCTTTCTATTTCTTTTCACACCGTGCTGCACTTTTATTCTATTTTTGTTTGCTACTGAGATGTACACCCATCAGTGCATGATCAGGTGTCAGTCATGCTCTGTCATATCCCATTTGTTTTGCTCTTTCTTTGGAACTTTCTCTCTTAATTTCACAGGTGAATTTGACATTCAGAGTCTCTTCCTGTGATGATTATCCAGAGATAATGAATGCTGCTTGTATATGCATGTATTTTCACCTTAATATAAAAAAAGTTTTGACATTCAAAAAATAACACATCAGTCATAGACTTCTAAATATAAATAGATTAATCAAAGAGACCTTGATTTCTCAATGCTTCATTCAAATTATGTTTATGTATAAATCTTAGTTTCTAAGAAAAGTATAATTACCTATTTGATGTTACACCTTTATGAATTTTCACTATAACTTTGCTATCATTACAGTTTTATAGGGTGCTAAAAGAATAAAAAAGACAAGGTATTTCAACTGAAAAAAAAATGGTGTGAGAAAAGGTTGCTAATATCTGTGAATAATTTCTCTTTTTGGCAATCAGTTAGATATTGCCATATGGAGTTTGAGAGGAAAGAATAATTTTGCCATTGATTTCAGTGGGGCCTCTTGCCAACTCCTAGAGCAGAGCCAGGGCACGGGACCTGCAGCAGCATTCTCTGACTGGTGAATAAGGCCACAAGAGGATGGGGGGAATAGCATGCCTGAGGTGTTACTTCACAATATGATAGGAGTGGTTAGGAATAAAGCTTTTCTGTTGTTTATGTCTTTACAAAGATGAAAGTTGGAAAAAAAGCCATGGGAAAGGTCCAGGTTCTGTCCTGCCATAGCACAAAAGCTAGAGGAGATGACAGAGTGCTTCAGAAACAGTCACTTCCCACATCATGGAGGTGCCCTTCTTAACCATGCAGTAAAACTTATGGGTCGAGGTTAAATACAGTCAATAACTCTGTCTTGTTATGTTGTTGTCTAATTTAAAGCTAATTTTGATAGTGATCTTTCTTAGTATTCCTAAGTTTTTCATGAATAAATGAAGCAGCTGATCACAGGAAATGCTCAAAGGTTTTGAGTGGGGAAATCCACAGGGCAATCTTTTAACTCTCCAAGGCAATTAGAGAATCTCTGTGAGTGGCATTTCCCCTGAAATACGTCCTGATTTCAAAGTGAGTTATATCATGTAATATTTACATCCATTCAGGCTTTCCACTAATGTGTAAGAATAGATGCTTTCTTGGTTCCATATACATAATGTGGTGAGGTGAGGGGAGGTAAAGCCACTTAAGTTCTAAGAACATGGTTCATCCAGGGTCTGTGAATCCCAGTTCAGAGTGAAATGAGATAAAATATTCTCTGTCTCGACAGTCATGCAGTGCCTTTGTATTGCTCCAGGTAGATGACTGTAATATTTTTAACTTATGCACCATTAAAGAACTGGAAATTGGTGTAGTGACGTTATCTTCAGCTGCACTAACTCATGCCAGCCAAGAGTTAACTCCAAAGGAGGAAACGATTCGTGCACGTCAGGCACATGCTCTGTATCAGGCCTAATGTAGTTTGGTATGGCTCCAATTAAGTGTTGGCTTTAAGACAAATTCTGGAAACTTGCTAAAATCCTTTCACGTTATGAATTAGAAGATTTTCTTAAAAGCACACTTAGTGAAAAAAAGAAAAATAAAACTAGAATGGTAACAAAGGTAATAATCAAAGGCACATGTGAAAATATCAATTACGCTGAATTTTGCAGGCAGCAGCTACCATCAGTACCCAAAAGAGAAGTCATGGCTAAGCTGGGGAATCCTTTAAACATTCAGACTAGGAAGCAGCTGGGTGCATGAAAGATTTTCCAAGTGTTCTATGTACAATAGCATAATGTTATTAGACTGCCTAAAACTATGCAGGGTTTTTAGGATTTGGTTCCTAACTGAAAGGAAATCCAGTACTGACTGTCAGTAAAGGGGGCAGCTGGCAAAATGCAAAATGCCAGAGCTGGAAGCTCAAGTGATCGCTGAGATGAGAGGGCTCTTGGTGGTCATTACAAATTGAAATGTCTTTTAAGCCTCCTTTCATGAAATTTGTTCTCTTTCTTTTCCTTGGCTATTAACTGCCAAGAACTGAACTAATCCTGTACATTCAAATGTGAGGGAAGAGTAGGAGAATTTCTCCTGCAATTAGAAGTCACAAGTTCCAGCTTCCATGTCTTGTGAGCTGCCCCCCCTATTTGTTCAAGTGCATTTCCAGCTGCTTTTCCCTCCTTGCATCACTGGTTTCTTGCAAGGTCTAAACCCACGTTGCTCCTTCCCTCATCCTTCCTGGGGCTATAATCTGCTCGCTTTCTGCCAAAGCTCTTTTGCCTCAAGGGCTCAAAAAACATGCAGGTGTTCAAAACCAGCAGTGCTGGGTTAGCACTTGGACTCAATCTTAAATGGCTCCTCCAGCTTGTGATTCTGTCTGTAACTCAATTGCAGCCCCCTCCCCAAAGCGAGGCCCCTGTCACTCCCCAGCCCAGGGCAGGAGGCAGCCCATCCACCTTGGCTTGGGCCACAGCTTCCACCGTCCCTCCAGACCCTGCCCCAATTATCAGCCCCCTCTCTGGGGCTTGGCCAGGTGCTGAGCTGAAGGCAGAGCTCGGTGTGGTTCAGCGGTGCACTTCGGGGTGTGTCACTGTCTCTTGCACTCCGGAGACATAATTAGGGATAAGAGTCGTTCGATCAAATTTAAGTGCCCAACATAAAGGATAAGGTATAGAACATTCTAAAGCATTTTGTGTATGTTAGTTCTTCATTATTTTCAATCAAGGCTGCAAATGAGCTGTGTAAGGAGAGTACATCAGTGGAGATTGCTGTGTGGTTGAAGTGCATGTGAGTACAATTACATACATGCCACTTTCTGTCTGCTGAGTTGTATTTTCCACTTAGAGTGAGGGAAAGCTGGTGGAACATACATTGACAATTTGTTCCTGAATTTTCTGGAAGGTAACCATTGTGACTGCTCATCCAAAATCAGTATGCAAGTTTCAAATCATGTACAATTTCCAGCTCTCTTTCCAAGTGTGATTTGCTGTGGTAGTGAACTGCGCATCAAATTTCTGTCAAAGCATTCTAAATGGCCTTCCTAAAATACTTCTAGAAATGTAATTGGAATGTTAATTGTAATAAGTTGAGCTCTGTGACATTCTCATAAATCTGGGTAAAGTGCAACAACTCCACATTTATACTACTCTAGTGAAAAACACCAGCACAGGATCTAATGAAAAACATCAAGGCAGGGGTCTTAAAACATAAATGGTGTCCAATTTCTTTGCAAACTAGATTTGTATCTGAAGTTTCATTGATTTGAATTGAAATGTAAAACTAGCTTCGTGTTGCTCTCTAATCCACACAGTTAAATTCTTCCCTGGAGGGATAAGGGTATAGTGGATCACATGGATAGTGATCTCAAAGAAAATTTCATTCATATAAAAGGCCAAATTCTCCTGTTGCAAGTAGGTTAAACTCCAAATAGAGTCATATATCTCAGAATCACTACTAGTTTAGGTATAAAATTGTTTGCACAATTGTTTGTGTGCTCTAAATTAAAGAGTAGTTGGTAAGAAAATTGTTTTTTTAACTAAACCCTAGAAGCCTATAGGAGCACATAATTACTTTGGGCTAGATAATTTTCTCCTGAAATAACAGTGCCTTCTCAACAGGTACTTTCAGGGAGGAGTGTCAGAATTTGTCTGCTGTCAAATGGGTCAATAGAACCAATCCTATGAACACCTCCAATTTTTTCCACTGAGTTCTGTTAGCTTGGGGAATGATCCCAAGCTCTCCTGTCTCCTTTTAATGTGGATTTCTGTATTTGGAAGTGACTTCACATACAAGTCCGAAACTTGCAATTTCTTTGCAACCTTCCCAGATGCAGGAAGGAGAAGTGTGTTTCCAGGGTTGTAGCAGCTGTGTCGCTGCTCTGGCCGGAAGGGCGTGTTGGGTTTGCATCTGCAGGGGCACAGCTGTCCCCAGCCCCTCTGCTGTGAGGGACTGGCTCTCCACACCAGCACACCCCAAAAAGCTCTATTTACCTCTGTTACACAACAGCAGTTACTGTTGGAACTTGAGAGACCCGATAATTTTGTATTAGTAAAAAGGAAAATTTGATTTGCCTCCCGAAACTTTTGACATGTTCATAACGGCAGCAAGATAATGGATATAATTAATTCTCTGAAATGAAGTAGTAGAAACAGTAATAGTAACACTAGTGTAATGTATTACTCTGATTTTTAATGTTAATTTTATCAATGAATTATTATGAGGTTAAAATATTTAAATAGAGCAGCTTGCACTTTTTCTAATTGCTGTATTTGTACATGATGTAACCAGATAAATATTTGTACAAACAGACTTTGTCTTTTCCAGGGAATATTGCAAGTAATATATGCTGGAAGAGAAACTGTCTGACACCCAAAGAGTTTGAGTTTTAAGCATTTAATTAAGGATATTCTACCGTATATTCAGAAAGATGCAAAACCCAATAAAATACTGCATTCAATTGAACATTTAGCCTGAAATTTGGGAAAAATGAATAATTATCATTCCTCTTCAACGCATTTTACTAGGCTTTAGTCATATTTCTTAGTCTTGGTGCCCCAATCTAAAATCTGCAAAATGAAAATAACGTATCTGGGAGAGGTTATTTTGGAATTCCCATTAATTAACTTATCCAAAATGTTTAGAATGAAAGCAATAAGGTGTTATAGAAATGCCAGTGAATTCTGACTGGAATATAAATTGATTAAACAGATGTCGAAGAGATCCAATTTGAAATATTAGTAAAATATGTTTTCTTTATTGATGGTATTTTATTTGCATTGGGTACTGCAATAACACCTTGGATAATAGAGTCCCCAGAGCATGTAAGACTTGTACAAATGCAGTTTTGAAGAGAATTATTTGTTTATTCAGAAAAAGATAGCCATTGAAACAGCAGCACATGGTATAAATCTCATTAAAAGTTAAAAAATTCTCTGAGTATATTCCATGTGTATCAGTGCAACTGTCCAGGGAGCAAGCTGGAGATTCTGGCAGAGTTCAAACAACGCTCTCTCCCATCACAGTGCCTTCTGGCAAACTGAGGGGAGAACTGTCTTCTGTTTTCCATCCAGGAATTATCTGCTGCTTTCCCTGGACTTGGTCACTCAGTGCCAGTGGACATCTGGCCTACTCTGTTCTGTGCATAGAAGTGCTTAGTGCTCTATTTCTAGCATTTTCCTTGTCATTGACACTTCATTTGCAGTTATATGATTTAATATTAAGTACTGTAGAGAAGGATGCCTCTGTGACTGCGTGCAATGAAATGCACAGCTTGTTTTCGAACGGCTTTCCTTTTTCTACTCGAAACATGTCAGGATGCAGTGAATATCTTCTGCGAGCGTAGCCATATGTTTCCCCTCTGCACCCATGTCAGGACCCATATGCTTGACTACGTTTGTTTTCTCTGCATGCTCTACAATTTTTCTGTGGCCTTGTCTCTTTATTTGTCTGAAAATATCTTAGTTTCCATTTTGAGCTGAAATTTGTGTAAGGAAGCAATTATTTTCTAATTAAATATACATTAAACCTGATGGAAAATTATCAAGCTTTTTTAAAGAGCCATGATAGCATATTAGTTCAGCAAATTCTGCATTGCCTAAAAGAAACCAAATGAATTCTTCCCTCACCAAGTATTTTAAGGTTTATGAAGATATGTGTTGCAGTGATGCTTTAGTGCTTAACAGCTTGTGCACTGATAAAGAACCTTTAGCAGGCAGCCATTGACAGTTAAAACGATAAACTGCTGATTAGAAACCTAAATGACATGCAACTGAATTTAGTCAGAAGTTGAAGCAGGTAGCTAAAATGTTGGACATCCAGGTGTTTCAAAAGTGTTATCAAACTATCTGGGAATTGGAGCCATTAGAGATGGGTTCTGGTATAACTGCTCTTACACTGTATCTTATTTTCAGATTTATGAAGGTATAAAATTAAAATTATGCAAAATAACTACTATAGGAGTAATATCACAGCTTTTCTAACTACTGCAAGTAAATTCCTAGAAACCTAAGTAAATGGGATTGTAGTGGTAAGAAAAGTCTGGAATCCAGCACTGTTTCTCATGGACTGAGCAAGCCAGCCTGCAAACTCTAAGTCACTTGAGTTAGTATATACAGCAGTGTGGGCAAGAGTATAAGTTTATCTACTTTTATGTGGAGCTATACCAAATTTATCCACTTCTTCATACCTCTAGGAGACAAAATAAGTCAGTTTATCTGCTTGCAAAATTAAAAAACGCTTTACAGAATGAAACCAAGCAAGCAATGAGCATATGCTGTGTGACCTCAGTTGAGAATTGAACTGTGAGAAGAAAATTCCCAAGTTTCTCATTCCCGATGCATCTTTTTTTTCCTATTTTTATGTATTCTCCAGGTATCAATACCTGTTATTAGATTAATTGCCCTAAAACCGTACCCTTCCCAAGTAGACCATTTGCTTCTCTGTACAAATTAGTGATGCTTAGTGAATTGTTCTCATTAGAGTTACATCAGTCACTGCTGGTACGTCCATCTTATGAATTCTGCCGCCTTCTTGTCATCCCAAAAGGGTAAAATGGTTTATTCTGACATACCACTGCAGTAGGGGAATGAGTAAAACCAACCACACTCAGCCATTAACGTCCTTTTCCCTTTCTTTATAACATCTCTTGGAACAATAAATTTCCACCTAACGGTTGAAAATGCAGATCATTTATTGTCATTATTCAGATGGTGATTCTTATTTTCCTAATATATTAAAATCAGGCTTTTTAGAAAAGGATAAAAACTTTCTTCTCATTTGTCCTGGGTTTTTTTCAAGTTTCTGGTATGGAAATGGCATTTATTTACAAAAAAAAAATCAAACTCGTGATCTCAAAGCAAAAATGATTTAAGGCAAATAGCAGAGAAAAGGAATTTATTGGCCTTTGAACCAATGAAATGCTGAACAGATTAAGGTTATGAAAAAATCAATCCTATTAATCTTCTTAAAGGAGTTTGTAAAGTCAAAATAATTTTAAATACTAGGTGTCATAGAATGGGTGCAAAACTAGTATTGGTTGTTTATAATCATCCCAGGGACTCAATGCTGTTCTTGTTACTGGCCTTTTACTCCCCTCAAAATATGTTCATTAACACATAACTTGTTAATCAACACAGTTTGATTTCAACAACTAAGCTACAAAACACAGCAACAAGACTTTTTTTTTCTCCATTGTTCTTCCTTTTATTTTCCTTGACTCTTTAAAGTTGCATCTTTAAAATGCGCTATTGTCTCAAGACTGAGGCTCACAGTAAACTGCATAAACTGAACGGTAAAAGAAGGCTTGTGTGTAAAGGCAGGAAATGCTGATGAGAGATCTTCCTGGGAAGCAAAAGGCTTAAACACCTCTGAAGCAGCAGTGAAATTGCCTTTTTGCAGCTATGGGCTATTTTTGCACACTTCAGTGTAACTATTCTGTAGAGCCATCATGTGTGCTTCAGCAGATGGCCTTCTCTGCATTGTTAGCATTTACACAGTTTATTTCTGGGACAACAAATGCAAACTCACTCCAGGCTGGTGACAAACCTGTAAGTAAGGCTATGCAAATAACTGGCAATCAGTTGGGCCAACTAATAATACCTATAATAATATAAATATCATTTCCAATTAGGGAAAAGAGCTCATGTACTTGATGCCAAAACAGTAATTTGGGAGTTGAATTGATCATTCTGCTTTAAAAGAAAAACAAAACAAAACCACAAACAAAGGGGAATATTTTGTCTTGTACTCAAAAGCAAAGCAAAATAAATGTTCCTCAAAAACCAACTGGAAGAGAAAGACTACACATTTTACACACTCAAAATAATGTTTTTTACACATACAAAACACAGAACTCTGGTTCAGTTCTCACTTTTCAAAAGAATATCTTGTTCACTGCTAATGTTTCAGCTGCTCTTGGTCAGCCTTCTGTGGATTCTCTGCCTGCTTTTGGAAGTAGTAACCATGTCTCAGAAGGTCTGGAAGCTTTGTATCCAGTGTCGCAAGTGAATGTCTTAGAGAATAAAGCTCTTTCCTTGCTCAGTTTCTGACTGGAGAGTGTCAGAGAGAGAAAGGCTCAAAATGCCTCAGGGGAATGGTGGCCTTGATGTCAAATTTGCTTTGCCCAGGAATTTCTTTTGGACTGTCAGTTAAAGGGAGATTTCGAAAAATGTTCTATCATTCCTCCTTCAGATTTTCCCTTTTTGATAAAAAAGTGGTCAAGCTAAACTAAAATTCTTACTTTGACCCAGAAGTTCATTAAAGTTTGTCTAAATTTCTCTCTGATTTATCATATACTTCAATTTAATTTGAAGTTTTCTGTGCAATGAATATTTCTATGTAATAGCATTGGTAGAGTTATTTTGCTATTTTTAATAAACAATTAGCCAAACAATAAAATAATTCAAGCAGCTATAGAGCAGGAAACCTTTCATCACAAGGCCATTTTTATCATATCCAGCCCAAAGTAATTATAACCTTTGCATATTGTCTCATGACCAGTGAAGTAAATTGTTGAGAACAGCAATTAAAAAAAAATATACACCCTCCCCCTCCAACCTGTTGTCTCCACTGCTTTCTCTTTGCACAAAATATATACTGCTATTCTGGGGATTTGTAGTTTTCAGCTGAAAAGATTGTGTGGGCTTTCAGCATGACAGCAGACAATTTTTAACGTTGCTCACCTCTAATGTGGGCAAAACATTTACCAGGTAGTTTTCATGGATCAAAATGCAGAGCAGTATAAGAAGAAATTGGCTATTGTTTAAAGTGAACAGAAATTAATTTAATGACTTATTGTTATTATTCTGAGCAATAGTGAGGTAACAGTGAAGCCCAGTTAAGTATCACAACACTCCAAAGAATGAGGCTTAAGGTACAAGGAAACGCTTGTCAGATTTTGTCATTCCTCTTTCATCTAAGTATCTAGAACTGGTAGCTAGTACTCTGCAGTGCAAATAAAGAGCAAAAGAAGACCAAATTTTACCACATAAAATGTTTCAAGGAGTACTGGCTCCTCATGCTGCTAAGAGCTTCCTTTGGTGGCTCCTGAAGCATCGTAGTTGATGTGGGTGCTTTGAACTGATTTCCAGAGTGTGGCTTGTGAAAAGAAACAGGATTTGGCTTGGGGTGGCGGGGTAGGTAGTAATAATAGNCCAGCTGTGTATTAGTGGTTATTTTAATGAATGTTACTTTAACTAAAATGAATGTAGCAGGCAGGGAGGCAAACTAGAGGTGACATAGATGTCTATCAGCACTGACAGTTAAAAATAAAGGACCTATTGCCAAAAACCCTGAGCTGAACCTTGTAACAGTCTATTGACGCAGCAGATATAAAACATGAATGGCACAGGTCTCCAGGATCAAATCCTCAGTAGTGCAGATGGTGGTTACTCCAAAGGAAAAGGTTTCCCTTTTAAATTTTGTTTCCATCAGAGAACCTAGCGTTGCATGAAGAGCTGTCATCAGCTCTGCCCTAAGGGCTGGGGGAGGTCCAGGCGACCTTCAGCACAAACACAATGGTACAAAGCTGTGCTGCTGCACTGATGGATAAAGCGGATTGGATAAAAGCTGCAGTTGTGGCCTAAGGGTTTTTCAAGACCTTGTCATTATTCTCCAGAAATATACACAGCTTCTGACTAAGGGCAGATCAGACCTTGTGACTACATTGTATGTTAATTGCATTTTAAATTTTGTTGTCGTAATTCTTCTTCAAAGATATGCTTACTTCCTGTATTTACACTTGAAAATTTATGCAGATTACAATCTTTTAAAATGTTACTTCCCATTTTTCCCCCAGCACCGGGGGCAGGCGGGGCTC
>VYZR01077767.1:28097-45374 GCA_013400675.1 Oxylabes madagascariensis | reverse complement strand
TTGATCTGGGGCTGATGGCCTTCTTCCTCTTTTGCTGAGTTAGCTGGTAACGTGTATTGTCTGTGGATGTGTGAGCTTGACTGCCTTGCCTGAATTGCCCAAGCAGCTTCTCCTCCAGAGTGGTTTATTTGGATTAGCCATCTGCTCCACTCCAAAGGGCCTTTCTACAGTTGGTGGGCAAGCTGGCCATCCATTAGGAAAAATTAATTCAGCACTCAAGGAAAACATCCTTTACACAGTTTAAGACATATGGTTCATGAAAAGGCTTGGAAAAGGTCAGCACATGTTGAGGGTGATCACACAGTTCTGAATGGACAGGTGAGTATGGTTAGCATACTGTTGTTTTTAGAAAAACAAAAGGTCTTGCATGGGTTTGAAAGAGAGATAAGTGAATCTTCACAGACATGCATTCTGCACTGTTTTATTCTATGCTTTTGCAGTTCAGTGTAACCTACAATTGATAAAGACAATGATTGAGTTATCTAGACTATAAGGATAACAGAAGTAATCGATGTCAGCTTCTGTGTTAACTTTCTGCAGACATAGTTTACACATTCTGATTTTAAAAGAGAAGCACCACACCACTTGTCGTGGTTTTACATTTGCCAAATTTCAGTAGCCAAATTGAGTGCCTTTACTGCTGTGAGATGGAACTAGGAGAGAAAAGGCAAAACAGGCCTAACTTAAGTTTGAACAGGTAAGTTTTAACACACACACTAAAAGAAAGAAAGAAAAAAAAAGAAAAATTGAAACTTCAAAACCCCTCTTCTTCTCCCAGCAACTGTTCACTTTCCCACAACCNGGGGAGAGCCGAAAGTCGGAGCTCTGAGCGTCCGCGCAATCAGGAATCATTAAAAATACTTATAAATGCCACCTGCCCACCCTCTAGGTCTCAACAAGGTGGGCCCAGCCTGAACTGGGGCTGCTCCCAGGGACTCCCGGGGACCCCTGGACTCCCCTGGCTCTGGCTGACTCGGGGTTAGGCTTTAAAAGTTTGCTAGAAGCTGCAGCCTCTCCCTCTTTTTCGCCGGCAGTCGATGTGGGGAGGGGGCTGGAGGCATGACTGGTCCTGAGCCGGCCGCCCCAGCAGGGGCAGCAGGGCCGGCCAGGCCGCCAGGCCCGGGGGCCACACGGCGGACCAGGACCGGCCCTGTTACCTGTTCAGCTGCCCGGGCGGAAAAAGAGAGGTTTCCTGGGAGTTTCCGATATTTAACCCCTGGAAGTTCACGTAGACGTACCCTGTAACTTCCTGAAAACTCACTTCCTGCTCAAACCATCACACCACTTTTCCCTTTCTAAATGATGTATTGTTAAACAAAGACATAAACTAAACATATATTTAAAACAATGCACTTTAAATGCAGCTGGAGGCAAGTTCTGTATGCAAAAGAGTATACATATATAGGTACAAATATATATATGTACAAGCATCTTGTAAAAATCAAATCACTGCAGCAGTTCAGTTCTGAAAATGCAAGAGGCTTTGCTAATTGCCTGATACTCCACACTATTATATAGTCTTTCAAGATCAATATACATCAGAATGTTTCAAAATGCACACTAGGTCAATGCAGTCTAATTCTTAACCATGAGCATTTAACATTATGTTATATACAAAAACCAAGCAAATAAATTCAATGTAGGTGAAAGCAATGCCTTATTTTCCTTCACTAGTTTGTAATACTTTAGAGCAGAATGACCTGACTGCTTGGAAAGTGGATTGATTTTTGTAGTCTGGAGCCTTACACCTTCAATAAATGCAAAAACTGGCAAGTACTGCAGCATGATACTAATAGTAGGAAATGAGGCAGTGCTAAACCATTTCCTGGTTTATTTTTCATTTGTGTTTAAATAAAAAGTGATTGATATGACATTGAGGAAACATCAAAATTAGGTGCTTTTGATATTACGTCTTTGTCAAATGTAGGTTATTGCATCTAGAACTTGAAAAGCTATTGAAGCAGAAAACAAAAAAAGGAGTATATGCTCAGACAAGCTAAATTTCTTAAGAAAATTAAACTAAGAATTGTCTGACCCTACATCCATTTGTATCAAATCTGATTCCTAAGAATAAATATGCTTAGCATTGGTGAAAAAAGCAAACTGGGGCCTGAAGGATCCAGCACAAGGGCAATGGAACATATGAAGGGTCTGGAGCACAAGTCTGATAAGGTGCAGCTGAGGCAGCTAGGGCTGTTCAGCCTGGAGAAAAGGAGGCTCAGGGGGGACCTTATCACTCTTTACAACTCCCTGAAAGGAGGTTGTGGCCAGATGGTGGCCAGTCTCGTCTGCCTGGCAAGTGCCAGGACAAGAAAAAACAGCCTCAATTGTGCCAGAGGAGGTTTAGATTGTATCTGAAGGATAATTTCTTCCCTGAAAGGGCAGTCAGGCATTGGAACAGGCTGCCCAGGGAAGTGGTGGAATTGCTTGTCTGGAAGCGTTCAAAAGGCCTGTGGATATGACATTTGTTCTCTTAGCCACCTGACAACTATGTGGTACAGCCATTCAGTCTAAAGCCATGCCTCCTTGTCCTATCATTACATAACCTTGTGCAAAGTCCCTCTCCAGCTCTATCGTAGCTTCACTTTAGGTACAGGAAGGTGCTATAAGGTCTCCCTGGAGCCTTCTCTCCTCCAGGCTGAACAGCCCCAGCTCTCTTGGCCTGTCTTCATAGGTGAGATTTCCAGTCCCTTGACCACCTTGGTGGCTGTCCCTTGGCAGCTCCAGGAGGTCCATATCCTTATGCGGGGAGTCCCAGCACTGAATGCTCCAGGTGAGGTCTCATGATAGCTGAGCACAGGGAAAGAGCCACCTCCCTAGACTTGCTGGCTAAACTTTTAATGTAGCCCAGGACGTGTTTGGCTTTCTTGGCAGCAAGCTCGCATTGCTGGGTTACGACAAGCTTCTCATCCACCAACACCCCAAGTCCTTCTTCCCAGAGCTGCTCTTATTGAAGACATGTTGGCTGTCAGTCATCTCCTTATTTTCTATGTACCTTACATAGTTTTGAGAAGGGTTTGCTCTGTGATCTTGTTGGGTGCTGAGGTGAGACTCACTGGCCTGTAGTTCCCCGAGTCTTTCTTACTTCCCCTTTTAAAAATGAGGTTGACATTTCCCCTTTTCCAGTCACCTGACCATCATGACGTCTCAAATACAGCGGCTTAGCGTCTTTCTCCACCAGGGCCTTCAAGTCCTGTGGATGCACTCATCAGAACCCATGGAATCGGTTTTCAGTTGAATTGGAATTCAATTTCCTTAGAAGTTCTTGAATCTGATCTTCTCCTTCAGTGGGTGGTTCTTCATTTTACCTATCCCTGTCTTTGCCTTCTGAGACTTGGGCAGGGAGGCTGGAGCACTTGCCAATAAAGACTGAGGCAAAAAATAATGAAGTACTTCAGCTTTGTCCATGTTCCAGGTAATCTCCTATATTCTTCTAGAGAGGCCATCACAGTTTTCCTATTCTTTCTTTTACTACTGATACACCTATAGAAGCTTTTATTTTTGCCTTTGATGTCCCTAGCTAAGTTTAGTACTACCACTGCTTTATCTTCCCTAACTGATCCCTGGGTACTCAGACTAGTTCTCTGTATTTCTCCCAGAATACCTTCTACCTTCTACAGGCTTCCTTATAGTTTTCCTTGAGTTTCCAGAAACTCCCTGTTCATCCATGCAGATCTCCTGTGGGTTTGCCTGACCTCCTTTTTGTTGGGATGCATTGCTCATGAGCTTGGAAGACGTGGTCCATGTCTACTTAACCACCTTCCCTGTGCCACTCTCCAGGGCTTTATTCCAGGATACTCTAAGAAGCAGACCCCTGAACAGGCAATGTCTGCTATCCTGAAGTCCATGGTAGTGAACTTGCAGTGCTCCCTCCTCATTGCCCCAAGCATCTTGGACTCCACCATTTCATGGTCACTGCAGCCCTTGAGTCTCACATTCCCACCAGTCCTCTCCTTGCTGGCGAGAATAAGGTCCACCTCTCCTCACTGGCTCCTCTATGACTTGGAGAAGGAAGTATTCATCAAGGCATTCCAGGATTGGAATTCTGCCTACATTGCCTGTGCTCTGCTTTGTTGTTCCTCCAACAGATGTTGGGCTGGTTGAAGTCCCCTGTGAAGATCAGGGGTTGTGAACATGAGGCTGCTCCTTTCTGTCTGTGGAGGGGCTCATCTCCTTGGTCTTGCTGGTCAGGCAGCCTGTTGCAGAACCCCATTGTAATGTCACCTGCCCCTGCTCTCCCTAATCCTGACCTATAAGCCTTTGGCTGGTTCCTTATCCATCCCCAGGTGAAGTAACATGCATTCCAATTGGACAAGACACTCATGTACACAGAGACATTTAAGTTGCCCTCCCCACCACCAGAAGCTGACTTACAGGCCAGAGTGGCTGGAAGTCTTTTGTGTGGCCCTTCAGGGGTTTTCTTGCTCACCTGCCATCCCTCTCTAGGCCCCGAGAATCTCTTGCTGGCCCTGGCATCAAAATAGTAAGAGATGGATGGACTGAGGTTCCCTTTCTGTCAGCAACTACAGTAGGTCTTCATGTCCATACCCAGTGACTGCAGCAGTCCTTACTGCTCTTCAAAGATGGAATCCAACACGTCAATGTTTTTGTCCAGTAGGAGAAATGAAATATTATGAATAATCAAACTTCGAAGTATGTTCTCTAAGATATAGAAAAAGCTCCAAACATGGGAAAACTTATCAATGATACAAGCTTCTTGGTTCCTGCAAAGATCCACTAAAATTTATCGGCCAAATTTTTGTGTACTATTACGGTTTTAACAACGGGGGTCAGGGAACAGGCAGGGTGGGAAAGGGGATTATATTCTTGGCAAAAGAAAATAAAATAGTGATGCTAACACCTACATCCTGACTTTAAGGCATAGGTGTATGTCTCAATGACATTCATTTATAAAGAAAACACCATGGTAGAACATGCTCCCAGGATGTGCCTAATTCTCAATGGCAGCCAATGCTTAAGTAGTTCCTCAAAATATTGGGCAGGAGCAGACGCCAGGCATGCACGAGCAGATTAAATCTGTAACAATTAGGAGCTAAAAGCTACCAAACAGAGGGCACAATGTGAATGGCGTTCCATGAACCGGCCTATTTCAGCTGTGACCCATTCCTGTAGGAACACGCGGTACTTTGCATGAAAGCTACGTGAAACATTCTACTTCTTCGTACGTAGAAAAGCTTAACCCAAGCTGGAGCTTGGCAACGGCTCACAAACGTGCCTAGTGGTGCTGGCGGACAACAGGGTTCCCACAGAAGAGCGGACGGGGCTTTGCTGAACAACGCGGATGCCGAGGTCGTTCGAAACCGAAGGTCTCCCCTCGCTCCGCACTCTCTTCCAGTCCCCAGCCGCCGCGAGGGGCGGGCAGAATGGCGGAGTCCCCAGGCAGCTCTCCCTTCTTGTCACTTCCTCCTCCAGCCTCGTCGCTTCCCACGGCGGAGGCTGCCACACACCGACCGCCGACGGGGCGACGGCAGCGGCAGCGCGGACATCGGTGCGCGGCGCCTCCGAGCGGCCGCGGGGCAGCTCCCGCCGGGCCCCGCCGCGCTGAGTCGGGACAGGAAGCGGGACTGCCCCTGCTCGTGGAGAGCGGAGGGGCGGCGGCCGCAGCCCGCCCCGGGTCNAGGAGGAGGAGAAGGAGGAAGAAGGGAGCGGGGAGCAGCGCCGCTTGCTCGGCCCGGCGGTGCTGCTGCCGCCACTTCCCCGCTGGGCGCCCTCCTGCCCGCGAACTCGCTCCACTCCCGGAAACTCTCGGCTCTTCTCTCAGTCGCGCCGGCGGCGTCTCGACACGGCTCTCGGCCCCGGCGAGGTGGGCGGGGGAAGGGTGTGCGGGGGGCAACTTCTCGCACTTCGCCGGAGAAGGATTGGGGCCGCCCAGCTCTGGGGACGGCAGCGCCTGCGGTCCCCGCCGCGGTGGGAGAACTTTCGCCTCCGATCGCGGGGCGGCGAGAGGGGCCCGAGTGCACCGGCCGCGGCGGGAGCAGCGCGGCGGCGCCGGCTCGGCAGCCGCGGAGATGAAGCTGAGCCGGCAGTTCACGGTGTTCGGCAGTGCGGTCTTCTGCGTGGTGATCTTCTCTCTGTACCTGATGTTGGACCGCGGCCACTTCGACCACCCGAATAGCCCCCGGCGGGAGGGCACCTTCCCCAAGGTGAGCGGGGCGGAGGCCGGGGCGCGGCGGGCGGAGGTGGAGGGGAGGGCGGCCGTGTCCCCACTACGGTCCCCTGGCCGTGCCGCTGCCCGGCGCGGCGGGGACGGGCCGCGGGGGCCGCGCAGGGTCAGCTGTGGGGGCCGAGCAGGGCCCCCTGCGGGCGGTAGTCGTGCCGGCCCGGCGCGGGGCTGCGGCAGGAGCGGGCACATCCGGGCGCGGGGTCTGGCGGGGCTCGCCCGACGGGACGGGAAGGGCTGGGCTGGGGACGCGCTGCGGCTGTGGCGGCTCCGCGGGCGGCTCCCCGGACGGCTGAAAGGGATGCTGGGCGTGCACGGGCAGGACAGGGAGAGCTGAGAACCCGGAACCTCGGCCATGTCAACAACAGGTAGGTTTAGGGAAATGCTGACTTGGTGGCTGCTTTCCTTTCCGCTGAGCCATGCTCTGGAGCCGTAACTGGCTGACCCGACTCTGCTCCTCATGGTCTAACGACGCCGTTTTTCAGTTCTTCACTTTCCTGTGTTGACTGCGTGGCAGAGGAGTGTGAAAGCTGTATGTCGTGGTTGTGTTCTGATAAGGAATGTTTGCTCGTGAGAAGAAATATAAATTTCAGAGAGGACGTGGTTTGCTATGCAGAATGGCAGAATACAGCTGGCTGTACACAGCTGTGTGTTCTTATAGACAAAAAAAAAAAAAAACAGCAAAACCCCACAACATAGGATACAATGTTATAGCCTATACTTACACGGTACTGATTTAATTTAATTTAATTTAATTTTATTTTATTTTATTTTTTATTTTATCCTGATTTTACTAGTTTGAGAGTTCAGGACACCAACAAAAATGTCTTGCAGAAACAAACAGAATGAAAGTGTATTTTAGTACTGGAGTGAGATTTCAAATGAATAAAAGAATTCTAAAAGCTTAGTCAAAAAGTAACAATTATCTCTCTGTTAGAACCACTCTTGTTTAATTCAATACAAAAATAATAATTGATATAATTTCTTTAATGGTAAAGACAAAAACCTCAACTTAAATGTAAAGAAAGAGAGCAGATCTGTTCTGCCTTTATTCCTTCAAGTTACAGTTCAGAGGTCAAGCCTTTAGGTTTTGCAGGAAGGAAGAGAACAAGAGGAAGAGGAGAGAAGCAAGACAAGGTTGACTACAGCAGCTGTGTCTGTTCAATGTGTAACACTACCAGGAGGGTAATGCCACATGCTGCTCTTGTAACAGCTAAGTACAAGTGCTGCTTTGGGGACATGGGCAGTATCTTGTGTGAGGAAATCACTTAATGTATCATTATTCCACCAGGTGAGTTTAAGATGGATGAAGTATGGAACAGGAAAGCTCATCCTTGGGTGTTGTTTTTTATTTTTGGTGTTAGATTTTGGGTTGAAATACTTGAGTGAACAAGAAAGATTTATTAGATATATTTTGTCTTCCATTGTCAGTGTCTTGCAGTTGGAGTTCCTGTCTGTTCCTGTCCTACACTATAATCCTAGTCAGAGGTGTAACATGGTCTTACTTCTTGTGACCATGACTCTGATACCTTAATCTGTTTTCAGGCCTATTCCCTCTAGGTGATGTAGTCAGCTAGAGACAAACGTTTCTTCTTTCATCCTCCTCCCTCCCCTTGGTCTTCTAGAACAGTCAGTGTTTACTCTTTTTGTCTTTTCAATGCCTAGATTTCTTTGACGCTTCTGATTCTCACTGGAGAAACTTCTGCCTCTCACTGGTCCTTCCAGTGGATGAAACAGTTACCTTTTCCTTTCTCACAGCTTTGTCTTTTAAGGAAGTGACAGATGAAATTCATATGGTTTTGTCATTTCCTTTTGCTATGCCTATGATAGAAATGTTTCACTTTGTTACGACTGCGAAACCTCTGACACCTAGCAAATCCTTTCATAGTTTTGTAACAGTTTAAAATTAATGCAAAAGATAAAGAGTGGAATAGAAGCCTCCAGAAATACATGAAAGAAACACTTTAATACTACCTCAGTTGACAAAAAGTTGTTTGTGTCAGTGCAGTGTTGCCAAAGCTCTAAGTGAAACTAGCCACAGATGTAAAACCTTCAGGCTGCAGCAGAATTATGGCAGCAGACTGTCAATTTAAGAATGCATTTTCTTTTCTGGTGACAAAGGTCAGAATTTTTAGCTTATAGAAAGGAATTAAGGCGCTTTTTTTATTTTTTTTTTAAATTTATTTCAGATGTTATTGGTTTGATTCTCTTCATACCTCTCTGATTTGGCAACATATTTTGCTATTTCTCTGTGCAGCTCTGGTAACAACGCACATCACCTTTCATGTCCCAGAAGTTGCACATTGATTAGTTTGTCCTTTCTGACTTACATGGCTTACAATTAGCTCAGAGAAGTGGGTACTTCTGGAAGCAGTCCCTTGTTTAGCTTATAAGCGTTTGCTATCTAGGTATTTTGTTTGAATTCTATGAGAGCAAGAGATGGGATTTTTCGACTGGTAGTGCCTGTTGAGCTGTATTCACCTAAAGTGTCATGGTAACTAGTGCCAGTAGTAAAATAAGTTATTAGAAGTGCTGCTCCATTTTCACCACCATGTTTTTTCCAAAGCAAGGTGCCTTCTCTTTGTGTGGTCTCAAGGTAGCTTGCATCAGACTCAATCTTCTTTCAGGCTTCTCATTCTAGGCCAGTGTAGTTAAGAGTGTCCTTACAGAACTTGCTTACTAGTTTGAGAGTTCAGGACACCAACAAAAATGTCTTGCAGAAATAATTTTTGGGCAAGATCCCCCAAGATGGATGAATATCCATAGACAGATGGCTTTATGTTCTCTTTAACCAAGTATTTAAATGCTTTTCACTCTGGTACTAAACAGAACTCATGGTCAGACTTGGGATGCAGCAGTAACTTTGTGTCTTTTTTGGTGTTTGTTTGGCAAAAGCTGGCCTCAGTAGTCAGTTTCACTGTGTTTGTTACACCTCTCTACGCTAGGGTGACATCAAGGCAACTATAATAGAACTTTAGCTAAAGTGATTTATAGCCTTATGAATGGAAGCCACTGTTAATTTGGGGAAAAATAGGTACCTATAATACATGTAGATCAAGGCTTACTGACCACTTCTCTGTAATTCCTGCAGGTATCTTTGTGGATCCTGCCTTTTTGTCAGGTGTATATTATTCTGGCGATGACCATATCACATGCTCTGTCTATCTGAGCTGGCTCCTAGTCATGGGATGCTCCTGTCTCAGTACAAATATCAGGATATGATGAGCCCTAGTGTCCTGTCTCAAGGCTAGGAACCATGTTACAACATTGTGCAGAGACGAGCTTAGGTGCATTTTTAGGTTATTATTTGTTATTATTATTATTAGTAGTAGTAGGTTATTATTAGTAGTATATTATTATTATTATTAGGTTATTATTACTAGTTGTCTGTTCAGATCATTGTGTAAGATTCTTCTAGTTGAATCTAGTGGAAAAAGGGATGAGTATAGTGCTTTTGTTAGCAATAATACAATATTCTCTCAGAAATCTTGTGTGACTGCAGATTTGAGGAAGGTTCAAAGTGGTGTTTAGTCCTATGACATTGCCTGTGCAGCAGGTGTCACATACAAGTGATGTCTGGGCTAAATTGATAACTACTAAGTGAAAGCTACATTCAAATCAAGTCTGAGAAGACATCCATAAGAAGCTTATCTTGTAGAACTTGTGCTATTGTATACAGATGAATACCAAATACTGATAAACTCATATGAATCTATTCTGAATTTTGGACTCATATAGAAGAATAAAAATAGTTAGCCTAATGGCTTGTGGGGTGTTTATTTTGATTCTAGAGTCTCACCTAAGCATGCATGGCACATAATAAAAGTCCAATTGAAAAAAAAAGAGTGGAGGGTTTGTTTGTAATAGTGTCTTGCATCAGAATTATATGCTCTTTGTGTAATCTTATGATGAATGTTAATTTGTAGTGAATTTTACGGCTAAGCAAGAGGAAACAGCATCACATTGAATCATTCTCTGTCACTACCTGACAGGTAATGCTTTGAACTTGAGCTTTTTCCTCCAACCACTTTTTCACATGACTTGGTTTAACTATTATGGGACAATATCTCTGCACTGTGTGAAATGTTGTTTCCGAAAATACATTTTTGAAAATCAAGCCTGCTATGATTCTGGTAGGTGAATGGACCAGAACCAAGGAATGCTTCATTTTGTTTTTATTATTTTCTTTAAAAGGCAAAGCAGAAATATACAGCAACTACCATGCTTACCATTTTCTTTTTCCTAAACAACTGTTACTTGAATAAGATCTCTTTGCCCCCACCCCCTCTGGGTTTTCTTCCTCCTCCTTCTTTGACCACCATTATTTGAAGCATACTCTCCTTTCATGTGTGTTAACTGTGATGCTTTTATGAACTCACTGATTGCACTGCATCAAAGAGAGGTGATCAAGTACAGTTCCTCTATAAGTAGCTGGCTTGTGGTTGTTTTCGTTTTGTTTGTTTGTTTTTGTTTTGTTTTGTTTTGTTTTTGTTTTTTTGGTTCTTATGTCCTTCCAGCAAATCCTTAAGCGTCCTGGCAGTTGGTACTGCTAAAGCTTCTTGTTGTATTCATGTTTTCAAGGCATCTACACAATGCATTAGATCAGCAAAAATATCAGAAGTGGTGGTTGCTCCTGTATGGGGTGTCATTTCATCTGAGTTAGCCAATAATTTGACAGTAGTATCACTTGGCCAAAATAGGAATCACAGTAGGGCGGTGCAGTAGTGGCAGGAAATTAGGACCAAATACATGGCAGAAACACCAGAGTTCTCTGATCTGTTTGGTGAGCTTTACTCCAGAGTTCTGCTGAGGTCCTGTAAAGCAGCTCTGCCTTCAGTCAGCCCTGAGTCTCCACTGGGCTCATGGTGGGTAGATACCATACCCCACAGATACACTATACACACCTTTTCCAGCTAAAGCTTTGCTGTATACCTTGCCATAGTGAAGTAGCTGAAGTCAATCACTCGCATGGAGTATGAATATATGTGTTTTGATGCTGCATGTTCTTAGCAATGGGCGTGTTTTCATGAGCTTGTTTGTGAGCTCTCTGACCTTTGTTGTATAACAAGGAGCAAGACTTCTGTTTGTAGAAGTATTGAAAGCAGCATGGTCAGGTATTTTAGTAAATGTTTGTTTGTTGCTCCAAAATGTGAGTGGTGGTAATGAGGTTTGTGCATCATTTTGAAGTACTCATTTTTTGACCTCTGACCACTGAAAAACTGTGGGCACAGTGACTTCTACTAGCATTCTTGTGAGCTTTACATCAGAGGGGATTGAGTGTTGAGTGAAGAAATCCACAGAAGGAATCAATTTTTCTGGATTTGAAACATGTTGGCTTATTTAAACAAACAAATTCCTATTAACAACACTTAGTAAGTTCGCAGCCTAAAAGCCTTTGAATGTCATGGAAATGATCTTGAGTGCGAATAAGAAAATCTAGGATTCCTTCTGTTGAGTTTCTAGTACTTTGCAAAGGAGGAGCAGCTGCCTTTGTGAACGTAATTACAGGTCAATTCTTTGTTTTCGTAATGTTCACAGTGTGTATTTGTTTTTGTTGCTTGCTCATTTTGTGTAAAGTTCTGGCTAAACGGCAGTGAAGCAGAAGCTATTAGCCTCCTTCAATTACAATCTTTGAATCTGGTGTGAAATGTTGAGCAAAATGTATACATAGTCTATAAAACAGTAACTTTTAAGTGTAATTGAGCACATCCTTCTGCTACGTAGAGTCATTGCCTAACTTAAATGTATAAACTAAACGGAGGGAGGTTTTCTAGTTTGTTCTTACTTGAGCTTTTCTTTGTGTCTTGGTTAGAAAAGACAGGTATCTGCTAGGGAGGGCAGGACCTCCCTTTGGAATGGAGAATGCAAACCCCCTCCCTCCGAATTATTAAAACTTGGATATTAAGTCGTCTCTCAGGCAAAGATCTGGGGATNGAGAGCAACACCCAGAGACAAAAAGAAGTGTAGCCAGGTGCTACAAATCTCCTTTGGCCCTTTTTGTTCCTCTTAAGTACCTACTTAAGAGGAGCAGAAGATATTCCTCTACCTACTTGAGTTCCTCTAAAGTACCCAGTAGTTAGTTTCCTGGTAACTTGTGGAAAAAAAATCTGTAAGGGAAAAAAAAAAACAAATCTAACCCCCAAGACTTTGTCTAACACATTATTTTAAGTTTTTTAAGTTTTGACTCGAATGAAAATAACCATTCCTAAAGTTCCTAGTCTTAATGGCAGTTAAGTTGTGCTTCACTTTTGTACTGCTAGACATTTACATAAAGATTCAGCATAGGGTGGGGAGGAGAATCAACCAGGAGATGAACACAAAATGTGTCAGTAACAGTAGTAGCGAACGTTTTTCAGTTTAATTGACTTTAAACTGAATATTTCTTTCTCCTTGCCTTCAGGTCACTAATGGTGGTGTCAAAATTAGTCCCTAACAGCATGCCTTATATTTGTCTCTGTAAGTGGCATGAAATATAAGTCTAGTGTAATAGTACATTAAACATTCTTGTTATTGCTGCCTCTGGTGATGAAGCAAAATGTGGAAGTCTATCAACTTCTCAAAATTTATTTGTCAGGCTGTTGCATCTTTGGATCAGAGCTTTCTCATTCTCTTAAGAGAACAGACATTTGTAGTTATTCAATTCAGAAGATCTCCAGTATCTCTGTAAAGTGAGCTTTCTTAGAATAATACTTTAATGGTAGGAAATTACTAACAAGGTTTCTTACGTTCTTTCCATTGTCACAAATACACATAAGCCCTCTGCACGGATCAGCAAAGCCTTCAAACCTTGATTTGTCCTTTAACTGATACATTGTATGCTTGTTTTTTTGCTCTGTAGCTTGCCTTGCAAAGAGAATACATGCTGAAATAGTCCACTCAAATACTAAGCTTTGATGGTACATGGGGTTGTATTTTTCACTTTTACCTGCTTTTCTGTGCAGGAGGTCACCATATGACCAGGGACATATTTAGTATGTTCTGTTCACTGTACAGTGCTCTGACAATGAACAGAGAATGCCTCTTGATAGCTGTCATCTCATCAGAATTTATATCAAGATTTTGGCAAAGATAGCATGTGATTTCTAGAGATGTACTTGGATATAGTAGCTGGTAAGACTGGTGCAGAACTGTTTTGATGACTGCCGTTCAATGCAGCCAGAAAATGAGACTTTGATTCCAGTTTCCTTGCTGATTACTGCATGTGTATAGGCAATGACATACTCTGGACAGCTCTTTCCATTGTGGTGCTCTCACTTTCTTCACCATGATTCTTTGGTACACCAGAGCCTCTAATGCAGGACACTGACAGCTCCTTTGTGGTCTCCTATTTGTTCATGTGGGTGAGAAAGGGAATGGGTTCTGGCTTGTTTTGAACCAGGCACTCAGTGATTGCTGGCTGAGTCTGGATGAAAATAACCAAATTCCAGCTGACATAACATCAGAAGTCTCTCTGGATTTCTCCTCTGCCTGCCTGTTTCTATGAGATCTCATCTGTGGCCCTGTCATACTCCCTCTTCAATTACTTGAGCTGGCTGTCTTTTTCCTGATGAAGTGATCACTAGTGGTCTGTTGAAAGCCACTGCATTTAGAGAAGGAGTGTGTGTTCACTCAGGAACTGAAAGTTCCAACTAGCATCTTTTCTGCAATGTACTCTGTTTAGGTAGGAGAAACTAAACACTGTCTACTTCCTCAGAATGAAATATGTTGGACTCTCACTGTGTTACTGGGCTTCCCTCCTTGTGTTGGGTGTCACTTTCTGGAGAGTCCTTGCTGCAAATCAGACTTGTGTCAGAAGCAAACAGAGAAGGACAGGCAGAGGGCAGTAGGAAAGCAGACTGCTCTGGAGTATTTGGGGCATGAAAACTGCTGCAGTCTTCAGAGTGACTGAAGCATAAGGAGCTGTTTATGTAGCTGATTTGTGTGGTGATAGTGGCAGGTTTCTCAGGGCAGCTAACAGGTGTGGACACTTCTTGTCCCAAATGGGAGGAAGGTGTGCGGATCTGTGTTGCTCTCACATGAGAAAATTTTTTTGGTTAAGTCCAACCCTGTGTAACCACAGGGGTGGTGAACAGGTGTGCTGCTCATGTGATGCCATTCTCCTACCAAAGCAACTGTAGCTACTTTCAGGAGACTTAGTTGGCACTTTGCACTTGTAGAAGTGCGTCCTTTGCTGTGAAGTAACAGGAAGATTGGCTTTATTGCTTTTAAATGAAACCTTTATTTACACGTTTATCAATATATAAAGAGAGAGAAATAAGAAAAAGAAACTTACACCAAAATTTTTACATACTTTTTAACTGATCATGGAGGCCAAGTGATTCACATTACTTTTAGGTTCTTTATGTTAAAACAAGTATGCAGATTAACAGAGTATCCTTTAGTGTTGTTCACTTGTACTAGGTTATTCTTAGTGTATCTCCAGTTTTGTGTGCAGTTAGGCATTTCTCAAAGTCTTGGATCAAAGTTGCTTCTTTTCTGAGAAGACTTGATGCTGTGAAGTCATGGATAGTTCTGCTAACATTTGTGACTTGTGTAACTAGTGCTATTCTCTGCCTACAAAGCCATGCAGAACCCGACATTTCAGACATAATTGGTTAACATAAAATGGGTACATCTCTGCTCAGATTAAAAAAAAGTTTAAAAATCTCCCTGCTCACCCTCTAATGTGTGGAAAAATTGAAAATTTAGTTAAAAAAATGCTGTTGGAGTATGGGTTTAGTAATGGAGAGGATATCTGTGTTTTATTTTTTAATTAGACCTATTTAGTGTTCCCTGTAGCATGCTTCTGATCTGTTTTTCTGGTAAGACAAGGTCTGTTACTAGCAATTAACAAGATAAAACAGCTTTAGAGTAACTTCAGTGTGGTACTGTTTGGCCTTGACATTTGAAGTCAGTTGCCTTCCTTTAAAAATGTTGAAACTGAATTTGTTTTCATCTGTTAAATTTATTGTTTTGTAGAGTTGCACTGTTTTCCATGTTCAGTTCATATTTTAAAATCATTTTACTATTGAACAGGCAATATCTATTTAATATGAATAAGAAGAAAACGTGAATGTCCAATGAAAATAGCTTTTGCATAATTGGGATCCATGTGAAATTTTCACCTTGAGAATGCATTAGTGACATGAATTACTTTCATACTGAATGAAGACTGGGATCCATTTCTAGTCTGAGACACTGTTGTTTCTTAAAGTTAATTCTCATGGATCTGACATTACACAACAAAAAGCAAAAATATTTTGGTGATCTCAAAATCATGATTTCCTGCAGTTTTAACTTGAGTATTGCATGAGGTCTTAGTTACATTTTCTTAACTGTAGCTTTTTATTTCATGTTTTGCATTCAAGTTGAGTTAACACATGGCATGTTTAAAAGCTTTAGAAAAGAGGCATGATACATCTCACAGTCTCCAAAAAAGAGAGCAGGATTTTCTGTATTAGTGTCCTCTGTTAGGTTCCACAATGGGAGGTCTTTGTAATGATTTCTCTCTCCAAATAACAGAAGATCTACCTCCAAAGTTAAAGTACATAATTTAAAAGGCTTCTGAAAATCAGTGTCCTAGTAGGCTGGAACCTTGCAGCGTACAAATTATTGCTGGATGTATGCAGCAACATATGAAGTCGTTGATATTTGAAGGTCACCTGGTAACAAATGGCTATTTGTAGACAGGGAACTTGGTTTGCAAAGAAAAATACTTTGTTACATACTAAACAGTAAACTGGTAGAAACTGATATAGATTTTTCAAGGTTAAAAGTATAATAAATTGAATGAAAGGTGTGTCTTAAAGATATGAGATATGACATGACCGCCAAATATCTGTCTTACAGAGACTGGCAGTATATGCTGGTGGAAGGATCAATTAAACACTTATGAGGTTTTTATATAATTTTTTTTGTTTTCCACTGTTGTGTCTGTTGTTGTCCTGGAGATTGTATAATTGGCTAGATGGTACAAACCAGATTGGTGGTGTATTTTGTGACCAGGTAGTTGGCAGGCTATTGCGAAGCAGTCTAGAACTTTTTTTGTGTAAGAAGATGTAAAATACTTCTACAACATACATGAATGAGAATAAAAATTTTAAACAGTTGTCTGATTGTACAGATAATGTCGATAGTGGTGCGATAGATGTGAACAGTGCTTTTGCTGTTTGCAGACTTGATAACTCTGAACTACAGTCATACGCAGTGAAGCTGGGAATGATTTGTGTGGATGCCAGCTGTACTGTAACTTCCTAGGAATCTAAAGGTCAGGGACTCTTTTGGGCAACCTGTAAAGCCCCTATCAAATATTGTTTTATATATGTTATTTTTAGATTGAGTGGCATAATAGGCTGTTAGGCTTTGTGTAGAGAAACCTTTCTTACTTTCAAAACATTATAGATATTGCAAGGGGAAATACTAATTTTACATAAAAATGCGCATACAGTATCTTTAACCTAGCATTTGAAAGATTTTAGTCTGGTTGTTTCTTTTGTGCCACCAGATGGCATGGGACTACAATCTTTTTTAATTTTTTTTTTTTCCAGTATTCTATCATCTGCATATTGATTTCTTCTTGTTTTCAGTTCATCAGTTTTATAGGTTTCTAGAATTTATCTATAAAGTGTTGGGATTCTAGGATGTTGGTCCTACATCTCAATTAGCTTAATCTCATTCTGTTGTCAAAATATATTTTTGTCTTTTTGTGAAGCAATAGCTGTCTGCCTGTGTTGCATTTTAAAACCTGTTACTGTTCAGGATGTATGAATCTAAGAAACACAAATGACAAGTAGTGGATCAGCACTTCACACAGCCCATAAAATGCGGAGACAGACCAATAGGTTTAAAGAAATGCTAAAACATTGTCTGAAAATTACAAAGAACTTCCATAAAGGTAGAATTATAGTAATGACAGTTTAGAATCCAAAAAACTGGTTAGTAACTCTTGGTAAGGGTTTGGGTTGTTTTTTTTTTTAAATTTCTGCAGGCTTTGCAAAGTCAAGAGAATTTGAAAGAATGTACACATTCATTTAGAAAGGAGACTTACTCCTTTGCTATAGTTGCTGAAAAGAAAAATGCAAAAATTTCAAGTGTATTACTGTTGAAAGGGGAAAAAA
>VYZR01077767.1:11569-27455 GCA_013400675.1 Oxylabes madagascariensis | reverse complement strand
TGTATCGCTAATTAAATCTTGTGCTGTGAATTCAAGTTCATAGAGGAAAAATGTATCTTTTGGTATTTTCTCTTGAACAGAATAGAGGAAGTTCTGTGTGTTGGGTCAATTCCTTATTAGTTTATCTTTATACAAAATATAAACTAAAGACATATTTGAATTTTCTGTGTGATCATGCACTATTGTGAAATCAATTTTTTTTGTTGTTGTTGGGGTTTTTTGGTGTCTGTCAAGAATTTTTCTGAGAAATAATTAAACTTTACTTTTTTTTCCCTCTCCCCCAGGGGCAGCTTTCAATATTGCAAGAAAAAATAGATCATTTGGAACGCCTGTTGGCAGAAAATAATGAGATTATTTCAAACATACGTGATTCTGTGATCAATCTGAGTGAATCAGTAAAGGATGGACAAAAAAATTCAGAGGCTATAAACTTCAGTCAAGGATCTCTTTCTGAGCTGTTTCCTTCTGCTTCAGTTTTGCTTGCAGTTGACTCTGAGGATTGTTTGTTTGCTTCCAAAAGTAGAAGTCACAGTTCAGGTGTACAGGTAAGCAGTATGCCTTTCTATCTTATTCTGCTGGAGTTTTAGCTGTCACTATGTGTTTAATTCTGAAAATGTCAAGTTGCTGCTAAAAGCTTGGTATTAAAACATAATAGAATTGTTGAAGTGACTGCTGTGTTTAACAGATGTTATGAAACTGTTCCTTTACATCTTTTTTAAAAGTTCTCTGGAAATTGAATAATGATTATGAAGACCAACATTTGAGAAAGCTTAAAAGTTTTTTAAAAAAACCAAAGAAAACATGATGATAATTGTCCCATCAGTTCTTTGGAAACAATTTATTTGAGAGTCTCTGTGAGTTTCCCCAATCTCTTCTATAACCAATGAAAAATAAACTGGAAATAGTGGATAGTCTTGGTTTAANTGGGTTGTTTTTTTTTTTAAATTTCTGCAGGCTTTGCAAAGTCAAGAGAATTTGAAAGAATGTACACATTCATTTAGAAAGGAGACTTACTCCTTTGCTATAGTTGCTGAAAAGAAAAATGCAAAAATTTCAAGTGTATTACTGTTGAAAGGGGAAAAAAGTTTCATGTAAAGATGTTGTTTCTAATATTATACTGTAGTCTTAAGAAAATAAGGCGGTGATGCCAGGAAAAAGTCATTAAAATCATAAGTCACAGAGTAGCTGTCTACTGAATCAATGGTATTTGTGTTGAATGTAATGGTAAAATGTAGATGCCTGGAACTGCAGCAGCTTTTGCTGTTATGACAGCTGCTCGCAAAAATATCTAATCATACATTGTATATTTTGGGGTCTGAATTCAACTTTAATAACAGGAAGTGACTGGTTTTTTTGTTCTCTTGTTACTTCTTGTTACATTAAAGTCATTCTGAGGAAAAAAATTACTGTTAAAGAGGAAATATCCCTAAGATCATATTAAATAATCTGTCCTTTTTGATTCTGTAAAAGCTATCTCATTCATACCTCATGAAAAGCATCCCTGAAATTTGGTAATTTGGTAGGAGTGGCTAGTACATGAGAGGTTGATAGTGTTTTGAAGTGTCTTGTTTGCCCGTGCTCCCTCCTGCATTCCAACAATACAGTGATTAGATGCTATTAAATTGTTTTTTGAGATCTGTCTCTTCCTTCCAAGTTGCCCTGGAAGATGCATTGACTTCTTTCAATTCACACTGGTGTTGTTCTGCAGTCTTCCTCTTGTGGAGCTCTCTACAGTATCTACAAAATCCTGTTGTTTGGCAATTGGAGATATCTTTTGACTGAAAATGCCGTTAGCTTGATCTCTCTTTTTCCAGGATTTTCTTGATGATTGTGATGGTCTAATTATACAGATTATTCCTATGATCAGGCTGTTAAGGAATCTTACCGGCATGAAGTTCTTTTGTTAATTTCTCTCCAAGTTTATGCTGAAAACTGGTATTTATTGAAATACTTTACATGTATTGGAAAAACCTGAAATGTTTATATATCCTCTTAATCCCATCATGATGCGACTGACTTGTAAAAAATTGCTTTCTGTTTGATGTTCTGATGAATGAAAAGAACAGATTTTTGGAAATGAAAGACATGAAAAAAATTGAATTAGATATGATTGCTACTTGACACTGTGAGACTTTAAAGAGCATCTTTGTATCGCTAATTAAATCTTGTGCTGTGAATTCAAGTTCATAGAGGAAAAATGTATCTTTTGGTATTTTCTCTTGAACAGAATAGAGGAAGTTCTGTGTGTTGGGTCAATTCCTTATTAGTTTATCTTTATACAAAATATAAACTAAAGACATATTTGAATTTTCTGTGTGATCATGCACTATTGTGAAATCAATTTTTTTTGTTGTTGTTGGGGTTTTTTGGTGTCTGTCAAGAATTTTTCTGAGAAATAATTAAACTTTACTNGTCTCTGTGAGTTTCCCCAATCTCTTCTATAACCAATGAAAAATAAACTGGAAATAGTGGATAGTCTTGGTTTAAATACATTTTATGTTTAGGGACATATATGTACATGAAGTTTGATGGGGAGGTAAGGAATGTTCAAGAATTAGTAATTTCAAAAAAATCTTCTGTCCTGTGTTCCCTTTTGAATGTCATTTCTGTATTTCAGCATTCCTGTGTGTCTCCAGTTTGTATAGGCACTGTGATCAGAAAGGAAGAACATATACCATGTTGACTGGTTGGCATGAACTGGGGAGGTTGAAGTTTTTAAAATCAAACACCTCAAGTTGAATTTATTTTGCTTTCTGATGATGCTCGTGAGTTCATGGACTCTTATATATTCAGTTTTAATGGAGTGATTCAGAAGCACTGAGAATACTCTGTGAAGTTTGTGATCCGTACTGTTTCTGTGAGTCTTGTGGGAGTACTATAAATATTCATAGTACTCTAAAGCAAAGATTAAATTTTGAAGTCCAGCTTTCTCATTTTAGAATTTAAAGTATTTCTATTGCAGGAGAAAGCCAGTGGACTTCAGACAAATAAATACACATATTAGAACAATTGTAACCTCTGATATATCATGCTTAATACCTTTAAACTCTTCAAGGGATAGGCACTACCTTAATGTCTTTTATAGAGAAAAAGGCAATATCTAAACACCTCTTTGTGTGTCCGATATGCATTAAGACTTCTGTACAGGAAAGTGAAACATCTGAACCTGTGGTTACAGGCTTTCAAGTTAGTGGATTATTAACAGGTTTTTCATTGTACAATCTGTTACCATGTTAGGTGATGTACTTTTTTATGTGCATTAAATATAAGTTCTAGTAAATGAGTTTTGAGATAAAATATATTGTCTTAAATTCTTGGGCATGTTAACTTGTTATGAATGGAAGGTAAAACATATATTTTAAAACTGCTCTTTGTTTTTTGCTTCTTATGTGCAGAATATAAGAACATACACCTCCTATCACTCAATGCACCTACTACCTACCTAATGGGAGGCTGTTGTAGCTAAACTGCTTTTGGATAATTTTCTTTACTTTTAGGTATATTTGCATGTACATGAGGAGCAAACTACTGTTCTCCTACTCACTCACACTTTCCTTTCTTCCTCATACAGGGAGGGAGGGTGGGCTTTAATGTTCTCTGTGTCATTGCATTGCACACACTGCTCAGCATTGCTTCTTTATACAGTTAGTTTTCCATCCTATGAGTCTGAACTGCATGTCATTTATGGAATCTAAGACCTTGACTTTAGCAGAATTCCTCTAGCACCATGTTAATAAGATGATCTAAATCACTGATCTATATAGTAAAACTGAAAACCATTTTACTATTTAATAATTCACCAACCCTGATGTATTCTGCATGCTCAGGTAATTTATTTGAGACATTTTCAGTAATTATTTTGAGCACTTTTTGAAAGAAATATGTGTTAATTGCATCTGTTTGTAAACATTAACTTAAACCCACAGATTGTTACATTACTTTTCCCAAGTTTGTCTCTCAGATGGGTGTATGAGAGACTAGAAAGTAGTAAGAGCTAATACAGGTGAGATTAAGTGTTTGGATAAAAAAATAACTTTACAGAATTAAGGCAAAAGAGTCTTCACTGAATAAATCATGGAAGTTGATTATAGTCTCCCATAATGGACAAATGACTGACAAAATGAGGTTGCCAGGAAAGTCTGGGTGTTATCTGGTCCAACTGCCTGCTCAGGCAGGGCCACCAAGAATCAAGTGTCCAGGATCATGTCCAGGTGACTTTTCAGTATCTCCAAGGATGGTGATTGCACAGCCTGACTGGGCAATCTGTGCCAGTGGTCGGTGACCCTCACAGCTTTTCCTGATATTCAGGAGGAACCTTCAGTGTGTGCCCATCACTTCTGATCCTGTCTCTGGGCACCACTGAAAAGAGGCTGGTTCCACCTTCTCTGCACTCTCTGCCTTTGGTTTCCTGGGTGCTCCCTCTTGCCATTCTTGAAGATACGAGTGACATTGCTTTCATCCAGTCTTTGGGCACTTCTCCTAATTACCATGATCATTCAAAGCTTTTCAAGTGTGCCATCAGCCAGCATTCCTGAGTGCATCCCACCAGGGCCCATGGACTTAGATATGTCCAATTGGTTTAGGTATTCCCTGAGCTGGCCCTGTTTCAAGAAGAACATCTTCCTCAGACCAATTCTCTCCCCTCAGTTCCTGAAGGCTGATCTTGCAAGTGAGGACTGAGGCAAAGAAGGCATTCAGTACCTCAGCTTTTCCCATGTCCTGTGTCACCCAATCCACTCCTTCATTCAGCAGTAGATCCTGGCCTTCCTTTAGTCACCTGTCTGCTTACAGAACGCCTTCTTGATGCCTTTGACATTCCTGGCTGGATTCAATCCCGTTTGTCCTTTAGCTTTCCTAACATCTTCTCTAGGTGCTCAGACAATGTTTCTGTATACCTTCCTGTATTAATTTGTTTGATCAGGTTTTGCTGGGCCTGTTGAGGTGGGGGCTGTATGTCTTCTTTGAAGCTGGAAGCTTCCTCCATGTCTGACAGCCACCGCCAGGTGGCTCCAAGATGGATCCAGCTCTGGCCAAGGCTGGGCCAATCATGTGGTAGTAACAGCACTGGGATAACAGATTTAAGATGGGGGGAAAAATGATACTGTATAGAAGTAATTGTGGCCAGAAAAAAGAGGAATGAGAGTATATGAGAGGAGCAGCTCTGCAGACACCTGGGTCAGTGGAGAAGGAGGGACAGGAAGTGTTCCAAGGTGCCAGAGCTGAGATTCCCCTGCAGCCTGTGGTGCAGCTCATGGTGAAGCCCCTGTGCCCCTGCAGGCCATGGAGATCCATGGGGATGCAGAGATCCCCCTGCAGCCTGTGGAGGACCCCAGCTGGAGCAGGGGGATGGCCAAGAAAGGCTGTGATGCCATGGGAAGCCCATGCTGGAACAGGCTTCTGGCTGAACCTGAGGCTCGGTGGAGAGAGGGGCCCACACTGGAGTGGATTTCCAGGAAGGATTTGTGACTCTGTGGGGAACCCAAGCGGGAGCAGGCTGTTCCTGAAGCACTGCAGCCTGTGCTGGAGCAATTCATGAAGAACTGTAGCCTATGGGAAGGACTCATGCTGGAAAAGTTAATGGGGAACTGCTTCCCATGGAAGGAGTTCCACACTGCAACAACGGGAAGAACTCCTCCGTGTGGAGGAAGTGGATAGAGAAACAACATGTGATGAACTGACCATAAGCCCCCTTCCTCATCTTCCTTCACCACTAAGGGGAGGTAGAGAATTGAGAATAAAGTTAATCCTGGGAAGCAGGGAAGGCTNCTCTGGCCAAGGCTGGGCCAATCATGTGGTAGTAACAGCACTGGGATAACAGATTTAAGATGGGGGGAAAAATGATACTGTATAGAAGTAATTGTGGCCAGAAAAAAGAGGAATGAGAGTATATGAGAGGAGCAGCTCTGCAGACACCTGGGTCAGTGGAGAAGGAGGGACAGGAAGTGTTCCAAGGTGCCAGAGCTGAGATTCCCCTGCAGCCTGTGGTGCAGCTCATGGTGAAGCCCCTGTGCCCCTGCAGGCCATGGAGATCCATGGGGATGCAGAGATCCCCCTGCAGCCTGTGGAGGACCCCAGCTGGAGCAGGGGGATGGCCAAGAAAGGCTGTGATGCCATGGGAAGCCCATGCTGGAACAGGCTTCTGGCTGAACCTGAGGCTCGGTGGAGAGAGGGGCCCACACTGGAGTGGATTTCCAGGAAGGATTTGTGACTCTGTGGGGAACCCAAGCGGGAGCAGGCTGTTCCTGAAGCACTGCAGCCTGTGCTGGAGCAATTCATGAAGAACTGTAGCCTATGGGAAGGACTCATGCTGGAAAAGTTAATGGGGAACTGCTTCCCATGGAAGGAGTTCCACACTGCAACAACGGGAAGAACTCCTCCGTGTGGAGGAAGTGGATAGAGAAACAACATGTGATGAACTGACCATAAGCCCCCTTCCTCATCTTCCTTCACCACTAAGGGGAGGTAGAGAATTGAGAATAAAGTTAATCCTGGGAAGCAGGGAAGGCTGGGGGGAAAGGTGTTTTTAAGATTTGTTTTACTTCTCATTATTGTACTTGGCTTTTGATTAGTAATAAATTCAACTAATTTCCCTAAGTCAGGTTTGATTTTCCCATGATGGTAATCAGTGAGTGATCTCTTCTTGCCCTTACCTTGAATCTTTCATTATATTTTCCTCTCACCTGCACAGTTGCAGAGGGGATTGACAGAGGGCATTGGTGAATACCTCAGATCCAGGTAGGGTCAATCCACTACACTCCCCGGTTACCTGTCTCTGTCTTCACCCTCTGTAGGCTTCTTTTTTTGTGTCTGAGTTTTGCCTGGAGTTCCTTGTTCATCCATGTAGGCCTCCTGACATTTTTGCCTGAATTCTTACTTGTTGGGATGGACTTCTCTTCAGTTTAGAACGTGATTCTTATTACCAGAGGAGATCATAACCAGTTTTCTTGGACCCCCTTTCCATCCCAGAGCCTTATGCTGTGGGATCTTGCCAGCAAAGTGTCCAGAGCCTGTGCTTCTGGATGTGATCTTGTATTTTGTCCCCCTTTTTATTTTGTTCCTCCTCTCAGGGTCCTGAACTCTACAGTATTATGGTCACTGCTGCCAGTGCTGCTATTGAACTTCACAGCACTGAAGAGTCCCTCGCTGATGGCAAGTAAGAGGTCCAGCAGAACACCTCTCCTCACTGCCTTCTTGGTCCCTTGGATTAGGAATATGCCACTGCTGTGCTCCAGGAACCTTCTGGATGATTTACGCCCAGCTATGTTGTACCTTGAGAACATAACAGGGTCATTGAAATTCCCCATGAGAACTAGGCCCTGCAAATGTCTGTGGAGGGCCTCCTCCACTTGTTATCCCTGATCAGATGGCCTGTTGCAGACATTCACTACACTGTCACCCACACTGGTCTGCTTTTTAGTCCTTGCCCATAAGTTCTCTGTTGGCTTCTTATCCTTAGAATCATTGAATGAGAAAATCTAGTGTGATTGTAAATGTGGCAATGCTGTGTTCATCACTAAACCATGTCCCTAAGCTCCAAAGCTATATGCTTTTCTGTACACTTACAGGGATTGTGATTCCAGCCTTTCTGTGGGCAGCCTGTGCCAATGCTTGACCACTCTTTCCCTGAAGAATTTTTCCCTAATCTCTAAGCTAAATGTCCCATTGGCACAGCTTGAGGCTGTGTCTTTTTGTCCTGTTGTTTGTTACCTGGGAGCAGAGCCTGACCTCCACCTGCTACACACTCTCCTGTCAAAGAGCTGTAGAGAGCAGTAAGGGCCCCCCTGAGCCTCCTTTTTTCCAGGGTGAACACCCCCAGCTCCCTCAGGTGCTCCTCACTGGACTTGTGCTTCAGACCCTTTCCCAGCTCCGTTCCCTTCTCCAGACACACTCCAGCACCTCAGTGTCCTTCTTGCAGTGAGGGGCCCTAAAACTGGATTTGAGGTGCCTCATCAGTGCCCAGTACAGAGGGACAATCACTTCCCTGATTGTGCTGGCCACGTTGTCTCTGTTACAGGCCAGGAAGCCTTCAGAGAGGCACCCCAGCATGCTTAATTTCCCGGGAAGGATTTTGGATATTTCTGTGTGATTGTAGGTACTTCCTTGCTTACCTACAAATGTTGGAAGTGACCCTGTTTTATTGATTTCTTATATTTTTTTAAAAAATCCTTCCACGTGACATCATTCCTGACCACTGCTCCTCACGGGGCTGCTGTTGATTCACTCTGTCCCCTTTTATTCTTAGCCAGAATAAGTCCTTAATAGTTCAGCTGTCTTCCTGGCAAAGGTACCTCTGCTGCTCTTTGTTGCATCTCATCTCTCCCAAGCAGACACAGGTCTGAAAACAGAGTCAGTGAACCCCAAACACCAACTCTGAGGCCAATTATTGATCTATACTAACAGTGTCTTCCTCTTACACTCTTACCCGCCTCACTGGTGGATAAAAGAGGACACCACCTGTGCCTTGATTACCTACAGAATTCTGCAGTCAGTTTTGATGGAGTCTGCTTCGCCTCTGGCAGTATCACTGTACTGGTTTTGCATAGGTTGGGGAAAGCTGTGGCAAAAAACAATTAGTGACTGGCTTTGAATGTTGACAGCTTGATTAACCAGTTAAATGTGGGATACGCCTCTGGGCTACACAGGTTAAAAATCAGAGGAATTTGAGGAAAACTCCTTTTCCTTTCTGCCTGGGAAACAGGTAACGAGTAGCCCTGGCTTCCTTCGTGCCATGGGAGCCAGGCTGGCCGGGCCCTGCCTGGGGCCAGGTCCTTTCCCAGGGAGCCTGCTGGGCCCCAGGTTGGGGTTGGGCCCAATGACAGCCGGACAGGGGGAGGGTAAGAGGCTATTCCCTGTCACAGCGGGATTGGGCTGGAGCGGCTGCTAACATCTGCTGCTATGCCACCCTCCCCTATGTGGTCCCAGAGCGGCCAGGCCGGGCAACCCCTGCTGAGGGGCCAGGCACCTTCGTGTCCCATCGCAGCCTGTGGGACCTGGCTGGGCCAGGCCCTTCCTCCAGCCATGAGAGAGATCATGCAGCTGAGACCAAAGGCGGCTCTGCAGCCGGGCAAGTGACCCCACAGCAGCCAGAACACTTGAGATTGTGGCCCAGCTTCAGTGTAGCCTGACCCTACCACCTTCGGCCACACCGTGGGAAAGTGCCATCGTGCCCTCTACAGAGCTGGCAAAATGTTAACTCTTTCCTTGCACAGATGAAACTTGCAACACTAACCTTTCTCTGAGTGAAAGAAAAGCCAGAGTGGGACATGTAAAGAGACAATATGAAGACATCAAAGTCAGTAAAGGAAGAGTTACATCTTAGATGGAGGAGATGAGAAGATGCCTTGGTTTTAGGCTGGAAGTGTTTTGTGAGCTATGGTAATAGTCTGTAATATGCTGAAATATCCCTTTAAATTGTGGAAAAAAATAGGCATTGGGGAGATGATGAGAGTATTCAAATTATAGATATAAGCAAAGGCATTTGTGATGGACTAAGTAAATATAGAAGTAGCTGTGATCTTATGAGAAACTTGAACAGAGAGAGACGAGATGAAGATGGAGATCTACCCCTAGAATGAGAAAAGATCTCTGTTCCTAGAGATGAAGAAAAACTGTTGCTTGTGGAAACGTTCATCTTTCAAATGATACCCCATGAGTATGCATGACCCATATTGCAGCAATGGGAAGTCTGTGATATGAGAGGGACTTCACAAATGCAGATTCCCAGGTGGCTGTTTTTGTGAGAGTTAAAAGCCACGAGCAGGCTGTTATTTCTCATGGAAAGTTCAATGGCAGACTAAAAGAGACTTCTCTCTCTAAATGAACTGATGAAAGACTATAAGTGGTGAACTGACCCAAAGCTCCCAATTTTGTCTCTATGTGTTGTCCATGAGAAGGGAAAGGAAACTTGGGGGGAGAGGGTAAGTGTTTGAAGGTTTTATTCTGATTCTTATTAATTTTTTCTCTCATGTAGTTTTTTTAATAAAAACTGTCTTTATTCCCTTTTAAGTTTTGAGCCTGCTTTGCTTTTCTCCTAATCCTGTCTCACAGCAGAAAAAGAGTAAATAGTTCTAATAGACACTCAAACCACTACACTAATTTGGGAAACAGCAGAAATTGGTGAACGTAAAACCACTACAACATGGAAGTACAACAAGGAATAGTATCCATTATGTTGGACAAGCTTCAACAGTTCCTCTACAATATCTAGGATTCAGGCCTTTGCAAGGCAGCAAACATCTCTTAGATGATGGGTGAGGTCATTGAAGCAGTTATTTCAGACAGGTGTTGATAAGGATTCCAAGACCTATTTCCTGAATTGCAGTTTCTTGAGCTCATAGTCATATCAGCTTGGTTTGAAATAGCTGTAAAATTGTAGTTGTCAGGGAAAAAAATTATGAATGTTATGGTGTAAAAATTATTGTCTTTAAGAGTGCAGGAAGTTGCTTGTTAAATTCAGACTCCATCCATAAGAAAAACTCATAAGAATGTGTGGAATTCCATGAATTACTACTTTTTAATCAATAATATTTTCATGGTTAAAATGTCCAAAGAGTTTATCAGTATTAAGGCCATTCATTTTTAACTGGCAGATTTACAAAGTATGCACTTACATTTTCTTCAGAACATGATATTGCAGAGAAAAAATACAGTTCATCAAACTCAGATTTTAGAAAATACCATATTTAGAAAATATGTAATAATAAGACATTATCTATACTGTTATATAATATGCATTATTTATTCTTTATATAATATATAAATTGGCCTAGTAGTGTATTTAGAATATATGCTATTAGGCTAGCCAACTTCAGCATAATCCTTATTTAGAGCCTTCAAGCTGACAGTACAGAATGCACAGATCTTCAAGCATTGTACCTATGTTTTTCCACTAATCAATATTGTCCAAAGATTGAAGCAATCTTGAGGGAGTAGTGATGTGACAAGATCATCGTATGCATGCCATAGATGTCTGGAGTACAAGGAGTCTCTCACAGGTTGTAGATATCTAGTGCACATTGCAAGCCCAGCTGAGGCTCTGCTAGATGTAGGATTACTGTGTTGTATTCCTTTCTTACATTACTTAGTTTCCTTTATACCTTTAGCTAAATGCCTGTGGTGGATTGACCTTTTCTGGCTGTCAGATTCCAACCCATCCAGGATCAATCCACTGCTCTTCCTTTAAGCACAAAAACCTGGGTCTTGAAGATTAAGAGATAGGGAGTTGTGATGGCCCAAACTTGGACTGAACATTGCCAGAGAGAAAAAACTGTGGGGATTCTTTCATTGTTCTTATGAGGTAAAAGGACAAGGAGTGGAAATTTGCCCTGTGTGTGGATGTGTGTAAAAATTTCCACTTTCTCAGGATTTTTATGTCACTTTGATTTTAGTATGGGAAATGTTGGGGATTTTTTTGTAAATGTAAGTGAAGTTTGTGAAGAATATGCAATTAATATATATTTCATTGACTGTTCTTAAGTAAGTGTTTCACAGAGGTGAGGGTAGAATGCTCTGGGTGCAGATGTCCAGATGTTGGCAGTGAGGGTCTCCATTATCTGTGCGGAGAGGTCAGTCCTGCCCTGTGCACACAGGGCTTCAGACCCACCACAGGATACTGCCTCCGTCAGCAAAGCATGTCAGTATCTCTTGCAGAATGGATTTTAAGTAAGGGTAAAATGCTGCCAGTCAGCGTGACAAAAGGCTAAAAAGGGGGAGAGACCATCCTGTGAACACATGGTCCTTGATGTAGGAAGCAGAGAAGCCATTCTAGTCACTGGAGCAAGTTGAAAAGACCACAGTGGAGCAAGTGTTTCCCAGAAACCTGTGCCCGCCAGAGTAGGAAGATATTTTCAGGAGGAGCTGGAGCCTGTGAGGGATCCACACTGGAGAAGTTCCTGGTGTGCTGTGGCTTGCGACTGTCATGCTGGAGCAGGCAAAAAAATGTGAGAAGGAGAGAATGACAGAGAGGAAACATTATGGACTGATTTCTCACTATCCAACTCTATTTTAATTGGCAATAGATTAATTTAATGTTGCCAAAGTCAGGTTTGTTTTTTTCTGTGATGAAAATTGGTAAGTGACCTCCCTGTTTTTATCTTCACCCATAATATTTTATATTTTGCCCCATGCTCTGTTAATGAGGAAAAATGAGAGATCAGCTGGGTGGAAGCCAAAGTCAACAATTGCAAGGGCTTAATTTCTTTAGTCAGATATTTGTTTCAGATGTCTGTATTTTTTTTAAGTTCTCCTAGCACGACAGAAAGTGCCTTACCAGTGGGAAGGTTTAACTCTTGTGGTGTTGAAGTAGTGAATGACTGCTATAGGAGTCCTTTTTTTGTGTAGACTAATTGTTTTTTGTAGAAATTTTGTCAGGTGTACAATTGTATTTTATGGGTTTGGAACTGATTTAAGTTTAGTTATTAAACTAGAGTGTCAGGAATTGCTTGTCTGATGTCAAGTCATGTTTGTATCTTGTTTTCTTTCTTAAAAGCAAACCAGAGCCTTACAAAAAATAAAAATTCCTTGAATTTCATATTAGTAGACTCTCTTTGAAGCTATATGTTGTTCTCTGAGTTTCATAGGAACTTGTTACAGTAATTCAAGAGTTGCTTTATTTATCTGTAACCTTTTTATTTGCATTGACAAGTGAAATATGTCCTTCCTTGTACAATTAGTGTACTGGGCAACAGGAAATATACGTATAAGAAGCTTTGTCATAGCAATTGGCTGTAGTTAACAACATTTTTTGTTGATAGCTTCTTTCAGTTCCTTTTTGTAAGTTTGACGTTTGCCTCTATCTCTCTCATGCTGTCATTCCTTCTTGCTGAGTTTATTTTCTTCATTTCCTGCTGTAATGTAACAGTGTGTTGTGTTATTCTCTATAATCCTCTTCATACCCTCCTGTCCAATGCCATTGTGAGCTACCATTATTTTTGTGACTTAAGGCTCTTAATCCTACTGTTTATCTAATCAGTGTCAGTTTCTTCGGAACAGAACCTGCCAAATGCACCTCTTCCTGGCAGCTGTGTCTTGGGTGCCCTAGTGTGATTTGAAACTTGCACTCATTTGTCAGTTTTTTATTCATTTGGCACTTCATCTCTCCCTCTATAATGAACAAGCTGATCCATTTTGGGTGAAAACAGCTTTGTATTTTAATAGAAGAACTGTTTCTTCTTTTTAGTAGAAGAACTGTTTCTTCTGTGAATTCTTGTTCTATATTCCTTTATTTTTTTCTTTTTTAGATGCTGGATGTGTATGATATTCTTCCTTTTGATAATCCAGATGGTGGCGTTTGGAAACAGGGGTTTGATATCACATACAATGAAAATGAATGGGACAGTGAACCGCTTCAGGTTTTTGTTGTGCCTCATTCACATAATGATCCAGGTAATATGTTAACTGTATTGATTTAAGGATCTAGAGGTTTTTGGATTAGGAAATGCATTGCCAGTTCTGTTAAGATTTGAGGTTTTTTGAGCGTAATATGTTAGATTTAAGTCTAGCAAGGCAGTTAAACAGATGTATGATTCACGTGCCATTGACTTCCAATGACAACTGTTACGATACAAGTTGTATGTCTACTGAATTTATTAACTGGAGCAGAACTTTAGTGTTGAAATTGGAAAGTGACATGAATTTCTGGTAACCCATTCAGTTTATACATTGCTGCATTAAATGCCATCAGTTCTTATTTAGATTTTTTTTGACTGTCATATATATTTAACGATTAGCCTGTGCTAAAGAAATGTGCTTTTAGAAGATGTGACAATGGCAAATTTGAAGTTTTTTACACTTTCTTCACGTTTTTTTGCACACCTCCAACCTATAGTGGGATAATGTAAATTCTAGATTTAAACAGAAATCTAGATATGCCTACGTAATTTCATTTCCACCCAAGTGGGTTTACAATATAATAAACAAAATGGACACACGTTCCTTTATTTTGGAATGACTTCTTGGTAAAATTTACCAAAAAAAGTGAATTATACTGCTGTGCTGTGCTAATGGTACGTGTACTGACCATGAGAGGCTGATAGCACTGACTGTTGTCATAGTAAGCCACGATTTAAATTATATTAAATTTTACTACCGTATATCTTTCTAAAATTTAATTTGTTGTTTGAAGTACTGTGGATCTGAGTGAAGGTACGGTAGTTTGAACATAAACGGCTTTTACTTGTACATTTATAGCATTTTTAAAGAAAATGAATGCTGGAATGTGGAATTGCTATATTGTCCAGTTATGACAGGTAAATTAATGCAGTATGAATATGATAAAAATATTCAGAGCAAATAATCACAATATGGACATGATAAAAATATTCAGAGCAAATATTCACAGTATAAACCTATATTTGCCTACCTATTGAACTGTCTTTGAATCTATGTCCATTTATTTCCTCTCTGGTTGTAGTTCTCCTAAGAACTTCCCTAGAAAGAAGCAACTCTGTACAGGCACATAATGCATTGAAGCAATCCTAAAGCAGTATACAGAACTTCTCATTCTCTTGGATCTACTAGAATGAGATGTGGAGTTTACCTCTCTCCCTTTTTTTTGCTGAAGCTTGTTGGAATCATATGCTAACTGGTACAGGATTATTGGCAGTCCACTAGAGGCCAGTTGCCTGGTGTCACATCTGCCGTCCTGGAATGTCTTTACCTGAATTGAACAAACATCCTGTGCACAGTGTAGGCTGAGGTAACTTCTCAAGAGCATGCGGCTTAGGAGCTGCAGGGGAATGTGCTAAGGTAAGCTGTGAAGAGGTTTGCAGATAACTTCTTCAGTGTCTATTCAAGTCATGAGGTTCAGTACGGGCTCACTGTTCTGACACTGATTTTTTTTTTTAGGTTTTTTTTTCCAAATTTCATTTGTACTGGTACTTCTTCTGCAGGTTCTAGTAATTTAATTTTGGTTTTATTTTATTTATACACCTTCTATATCTCTTCCAGTTTTTTTGTCTCTTTTTCACCAGAGCAGGTCAGGGAAGGGGAGTGGCTGCATGGGACTTTATTTCCAGCTGGACTTAAACCACAGCAACAGGAAACACCTTTTGTGTATGACAAACTTTGCCATTGAGTGCCTTACTAGGATTTGGTTCATGCTGTAGCACAAGTTCTGTTTATGAAAAATGGCCCACTGAGCCTTCATTCTAAAGAATCTGAGAACTTTAAATTCTGTGAGTTTACTGAACCACTTCTCAGATTAAGATTATTGTTCTACAGGGGAATCTGGACAGGCTGGATAGGGACCAATGCCAATTGTATGAGGTTCAACAAGGTGAAATGTCGGCTCCTGCCCTTGGCTCACAACAGCTCCTGCAGTGCTATAGGCTGGAGCAGAGGGGCTGGAGTGCTGCCCTGTGGAAAACCTCGCAGGGCCAGTCAGCTGCAGCTGAACAAGAGCCAGCTGTGCCCAGGTGGCCAAGAAGGCCAAGGACACCTGGCCTGTGTCAGCAACAGTGGGGCAGCAGGAGCGGGGCAGTGACTGTCCTGTACTGGGCACTGGTGAGGCCACACCTCGAATGCTGTATCCAGTTCTGGGCCCCTCAGTTCAGGAAGGACATTAAGGGGCTGGAGCATGTATAGAGAAGTGAACGGAGTTGGGACAGGGTCTTGGAGCACGTCTGATGAGGAATCTGGAGTACATTTAGCCTGGAGAAAAAGAGACTCAGGGAGGACCTTATCACTACCACTATCTGAGAGGAGGTTATAGCCAGGTGGGGATCAGGCTCTTCTCCCATGTAACAAGTTTCAGTACAAGAGGAGACTGCCTCAAGTTGTGCCCAGGGCAGGTTTAGATGGGTTATTAGGAAAAATTTCTTCTGTGACAGGGTGCTTGAACATTGCAATGGGCTGCCAAGAGAAGTACCATTCCTGCAAGTGTTCATAA
>VYZR01077760.1:26230-37037 GCA_013400675.1 Oxylabes madagascariensis | reverse complement strand
CTGATGGAAGTTCTCACTGAGCCTCTTCCCATCATTTATCAGCAGTTCTGGTTGACTGGGGAGCTCCAGTTGACCTGAGGTTGGCAGATGTGACTCCCATCTACAAGACAGGCAGGAAGGGGAATCAAGAGAACTACAAGATGTTCAGCCTGACCCTGGTACTGGAGCAAAGCTATGGAGAGGTCATCTTGAGTGCCCTCACATGACACATATAACACACCCGGAGGATCAGGCCCAGCCAGATGAGTTTATGAAAGGCAGGTCCTGCTTGGCTATCTCCCTCTATGACAGGCTGACCAACTGAGTGTATGAGGAAAAGGCTGTGACTATTGTCTGCCTGGACATTTGTCAAGCCCCCAACAATGTTTCCACGGCATTTTCCTGGAGAAACTGCCTGGTCATGGACAGGTGCCCTTTTCATTTGGTTAAAAACTGGATGGATGGCTGGGCCTAGAAAGTGATGAATGAAGATAAATCCAGTTGGTGGTCAGTCACGAGTGGTGTCGTCCAGGGCTCAGTATTGGGGACAGTCATGTTTAATATCTTTATTGATCAGCTGGATGAGGGGATCAAAGGCACCCTCAGTCAGCTTGCAGGTGACACTAAATTGGGTGGGAGTGTTGATCTCCTGGAAGGCAGGAGGGCTCTGCAGAGGGATCTGGACAGGCTGGATCATGGGCTGAGGCCAATGGTGGGAGGTTCAACAAGGCCCAGTGCTGGGTCCTGCCCTTGGGTCACAACAGCCCCAGGCAGTGCCACAGGCTGGGACAGAGTGGCTGGAAAGGACCTGGGGTTGCTGGTGACAGTGACTGAACATGAGCCAGGCTGTGCCCAGGTGGCCAAGAAGGCCAATGGCATCCTGGCCTGGATCAGCAATGGTGTGGCCAGCAGGAGCAGGGCAGGGATTGTCCCCCTGTGCTGGGCACTGCTGAGGCCACACCTCGAGTGCTGTGTCCAGGTCTGGGCCCTCACTGCAAGAAAGACACTGAGGTGCTGGAGTGAGTCCAGAGAAGGGCAACGGAGCTGGGGAAGGGTCTGGAGCACCAGTCCTGTGAGTAAGAGAGTTGGGGTTAAGTTAGAAGAAAAGGAGTGTATATATAGAGAGAATTTTAATTCTACAGGATCAGCTGAAAAGAGGTTGCAATGAGGTGGGGTTTCAGTCTCTTCTCTCAGAAGACAAGCTGTGCCAGAGGAGACTCAGACTGGATGTTAGAGGAAAGTTCTTCATGGAAATTTTAACAGGCTGCCCAAAGGAGTGGGTGAGTCACCATCCCTAGAGGTATTTAAAAGATATGTCAATGTGGCACTTTGGGGCATGGTTTAATGTTGAACTTGACAGTGTTAGGTCAATAATTGGATTAAATTACTTTAGATGTCTTTTCCAATCTAAATGATTCTGTGATTCTATGAATGTACCACTTGGCCCTCTAGTTCTTTATCAGCCCATAGTAATATTTTTCTGCAGCTGTTTCCTGGACTCAGTCTAGTCTCAAGAATTCCATTACCTGGTACCAGTCGAGGAAATGTAACCTTACTTCTGAAGTACCTCAATATCAGCTAAGATATTCAGAAGTGGCATGATGACACAGGATTTAAAAACAAACAGAAAAGGTTTTGAGACTCAGTCACATGTTTTTGGGTCCTGCATTTCTTGGCTTGGTTCAAATAGAAAAAAATACAAGACCAGTATCCTTACATTTTACAGATGAATATCTATAAAGCATTAGACATGCACTGTTTACTTACAATTCACAATAAATATAGGAAAGCTTTATGCTGAAAGTAAATTCAAACACAAGGACTTAAGTAATCAAATGTTTTAAATCACTCTGATTAATCACTAGAATATTTTAAAGGATCTGGTTTCAGCACATTTTGCAGACAAAATGTCTTTTACCCAAACTAACTTCTCTCTTTCTGTCTGGTCTATGTGTAATTCATGAACCTTTAAACATTATGGGATTATAGAGAGCGAAGCTGACATTTTTACTTTCACTTAGCAGCCTGAATAATTGGTACACTCCAAGCATTTTAAATACTAAAGTAATCATTGCTTTGAATTCATCTTGTGATGTCATAGCAGCTGACAATTGGCATAATAAATTTCAAGAATATGAAAGCTTGAAAAGAATGTTAGACATATCTTATGCTTAATACATAACAATTAAATGATCTGTAACTAGCAGTATTTTCTGATGTTAACTTTAATGAAATGCTTTTTAAATGTATAATGTATTGTTATTGGCTTTCCACTTCAGGGCAAGAAGAGAATTCATTAAATTTTTTAGCCTGTTTTCCTAAGAATAAGAAAGAAATGTATAGGAAAAATTTCAGATTTACTTAACACCTTGAATGAATTGGAAGTTCAGTGATGAAAATTAGAAGTTTTACTTTAAGTGCTGGAGACTGCCACAAGTTGCTCTGGAAGCCAGTCACAATCAAGTAACAACGGCAGCATGTGTCAACTGAAATTTAACATGAAAACTCTTTCCTAAGAGATGCTGGAGTGAAGGACACATGATCCCCAACAATCAGCACATGATATAGATCTTGATCCCATGGTTCAGAAAAGCACACAAGGCCATGTCTTGAAGGACTAGATCAGACCTGGCACAAGCTACAAAATTTCTGGAATTTAGAGTACTACAACTGCTTCTCTCCTAAGGGAGACTTCCTCTGGTTAATGGAATTTGAACAAATTTAGTATCTATGTCCAATAGACATTGAATAGAAGGAGAAGACATCCATCAAAACAGAAGACCAAAAGTTGAGTATTGTCTTTGGTTCTTCTTAAATAAGCTCTGAAATGTCGCAGCCAGTTGAAGAGACATCAGCAAAATAGAAATTAAGGACAAAGGCAATTTTTTAGCTTAGAGTTAATTTTTTCTATATTAGCTTGTATGGAGCTATGTTTTTAGTGTTGGAATGAGTGTATAACATATTGGGATGACTTTGTTATTGTTAAGTAGCTCTTGGACAAAGTCAAGACCTTCTGTTCCTCATCCCCTCCCAGCACTGGGTAGGATGCGGATGCACAAAAACTTGGCAGGGAACACAGTCAGGATAGCTGACCCTAGCTGGCCACGAGGGCATTGGGTACCATGAGGTGTCATGCTTGGTGAATAAAGCTGAAGGAAGGAGGAGAAAGGATAAGACAATCAGAGGGACCACTGTTACATGTGATGAAGCCCTGCTGTTCTGAGGATGGCTGACACCTCCCTACCCATGGGAAGCAGTGAATGAATCCCTTGTTTTGCTCTACCTGTGTTCACAGCTTTTGCTTTCCCTGCTAAGGTGTTGTCCATATCTCAACCTATGAGTTTTCTCAGGTTTGCTCTTCTGATTCTCTTCCCCATCTGCTGTGGGAGAATGAATGAGTGGCTGTGTGCTGTCAGTTTGGGTTAAACCATGGCACCCACAGTGGATGGGTGAATGGAAATCACACTGCACTTCATAGATACCAAGACAGTTATTGAATACCAACACACTGGGATAGGACGAAAGAAGTCTCATTGTCCTTCTGAAAAAACCTTAATTCTTTTAGGAAAAAGAAAGTGGCTTAAAAAAGAAAGAGTAAGAGAAATTGCTTTTCCCAGCCCCAAACCACACAGAGATTGTGTTTGTATGCAAAAAAAAAAAAATTTAGATACTTCTTTGGGACTGATTTCCATCTGCTATTGCTGGTCAGTGCTCTCTCCTGGTCATTTAGATGAATGTCAGAAACAGCAACAGGGAGAGGTTTCATTTGGGGTGGAATTTTTTTGAAAGGAAGGCAGAAATGAGGATAGACTGCTTTGTCTTAGTAGTCTGCCAGAAGAGAGTCCATAGCCCATAAAGCCTCGGAAGTTTCTTTTTCACCTCCAAATTCAGGAACATTCTTGATCTTTCTATTGACAATTCATTTCTCCTCTCTGGCTTTTGTGGGTTTGTATACTAGGGTTGGAGTTCTGTATGGTTACAAAAAATGTAAAACTTCAGTGGTAAAGCATTTAGGATTGCAATGTCAAAAACCTTGTCAAAAATAGAATGCAACTAAGACAGATCACTGACAATGCATAAGCAGTATCAGTTGAAGTTGATCAGATCTGGTAACTGTTCCAAGATAAATCTCTCTGAAAATAGAAAATGCATAGTATGAAATTCTGTTTTATATTACAGTAAAACAAAAATTCTCTTTATACTACAGTAGCACCAAACATTCACAAGGACAGCTGACACATTCTTGCTTTGAATACACTATAATCACTGACCACAGAAAAGATTTTTTTGGAAAATAGCTTGCTCTCACTCAGAGGAAATATCCTTTACTTATTAATTTATATATGTAAGGATAAAACAAAATCAATCAGCTAAGCTTTTGAAGCCACCACAGTACTCAGTGTAATTGTTGATTGTCTTCAGTTTGATAATGGATTACAAAGGACACAGATCTGGGAAATACATATGACCGCACAACTGCCAAGCAATGATCATGATATAAGCATGATTAAGCTGCAGTTCCAAGTAAATCATGGCAGTGACAAAAACTCCCATGATAGCAGTCTATAAACAAGACAAGTTCTCTACTGCAGAGGAAGAGGTTTTACATTTTCTAAAATGAGTAAACAAAGATTTCCATATGGATAATTACCGCAAGGCTTACTGAAGTTTATGCAAAATAAATCACTCAAAAATGCCTGTCACCTGGCATGATGAAAGGCAATATGAAAATGGAATTAGCCATAAATGTAATTCTATCACAGCATCTAAAACCAAAAGTACTGAATTATTTTTACTGTGGAATTGTTTTGTTGATTGTTTTAATTGCTAAGGAACTCAGAGATCTGCAAGATGGCTTCTGCAGAAGGAATAGTGTGGTATTTCATTAACTGGAACAGCAAATTAAAGTGTTGCTCTACAAGATCCACTTATAGCTAAAATGGCCTATATTAATTTTTTCTATATTGTCATCAGTGTATTCTTTCTTTCTATAAGTGGAGAAACAATTGAAGAATTGATTGAAAAGGAAATATTTATCTCCCGTCATCACTGATGCTTAAAACTCTAGAAACACAAAAATATCAATGGAAGTCCTTTGCTACTAGACCTAGAAAAGGGAAATATTGTTTTTTCATTATTTTTTCATTATTTTAAAAACATGAAATGGCATTAAAAATATTTTGAAATGCACAATGTATATTAAAAATAAGATGAAAAGTTGTCATTCACAAATTATAGTGCCAACTCTACCAGGTAGACTTTTTAAAAAAATTAATGGATAATGAAAATTATTTCCTGCTAATTGTTCAGTGATCTCATTCTTTCTATTTAAAATATTTTGTTTATTTTAATTTCAAGTCCTTTTTTCCCATCTGTCAAGATAATTTCAAAGTCTTAGAGGGTGTGTCTTTATGTCCACCTTAAATAAATGAAAATTCTGAGATACAGACCCCAAAAGTATTATTTTAGTACTTTATCTGGATAGTGGCCTTTCAAAATAGCTAATACTTTAAGGGTGAGTGCTAAGGCACTTCCCACAGATAAATACAGCATTTCTCTCAGTAAAAAGGGGTTTTTTATGACACAGTCTTAAAATTAGAATAGTCTGATCTGGTGTATGATTAAATTTATAACATAATGCATTTTGCTGAAGGATAAATTATTGATGACACTATCCTTAGTCATAAATGTAAATCTATTCCAAAAAATACATCACAGCAAAGCTGAAAAAGGGAATGAAAGTTCAGTTTTATTTATTACCTCTCATATACTTTAGAATTATTTTCCATCAAACAAATTACTGAAGGCCAATACTGCTGCTTCATCTAAAATAATCCAGACTTTCCAGAAAACAGTAACATTAATGAAGGCTTGAAACATGAAAAAAACCTGATGAAGATTGAGGAATTTTAAGATGAATATAACATATTGTTAAATTCTATGGGCTGTTTGACCTTTCTTCCTCTGAGTAGGATGTGAATATGTGTTATGATGCCTTGTCATGCTGTAGTTCTAGAGGTGTTTTAAAACCTATGGAGTATGTTATGTACACTTTAGATTCATCCATATAAATAAAGTAGGTATTTTCCTTTAGCAGGCACATTAGGATAGGTCAGAGAAAACTGCTAAACACTAAACTGATTGTGAATTCCCAAACAAATTTAGTTCTAATTTAAAATGCAAATAATTTCATTAACTCAAAACAACCCCAAACTTAATTATATAGAATCTACTCAGTGCTGTGGTATCTCACAGCTGGATTGTACTTTCAAAGATGGTAGAAATTTACTTTTAGGGTAGAAATATATGAAGTTTTCTTAGATACCCTTTAAACGATTGTGCCTGTGTCATCCTTCTGATGAAACAACAGTTGCTCAGCATTTTTGTATTTCCCATTCACAGTGTGCATGAAAAATAACACAAAACCAATTAATAATAATTAGATTTTATAAACAAGTTAATTAACTGATTTGTCTTTTAGAGTCAGCATGAACAGCGATCTTGCCTACTTCCCTATGAGCAGTATATCTATTTTTTGCGGCCTTTTATGAAAAATTAGATAGCCAAGTAGCAACCTTACTCCAGTATGAATTATTTGCAGTTTTGCTGCAAAATAACAAGAGCTTGCAACAAAGCAATACAAACACAGCATGAGATTTTATGAGCGCTGAATCTTGATGGAGGAAGATAAACAAGTCGTGAAAAATGTCCCAAAGGACTGAATGTTTTTCAGTGGGTTTTTTCCCAAATGTGGAATGAAATCCTAAAGCATTTTTTTCTAAAATCACTGCTATAAACTCTCCCTTCCCTATAATCTCGTCAGCTCTGGGGCAACAGAATCTCTAAGGTCAGCCTTTCTGTTAACTACAATGCTTATATTTCTCCTCTATTTCTTGGCAGTAGAAAGGAATGGATGATTTATTTTTAGTGAGTTGCTCAACCCAGCACAAGGAACTCAGTAAGTGACTTTTTTTTTTTTTTTAACTGTCAGGATTGCCAGCAATAGCACTGCTCACAGTAGTATTAACTGCATCTATAAACCCCAGTACCACTTCTCTTGGCTCAGCCACAGTCATATGTTTTTCAAATTTCTTTCTGAAATTTCAGGCACTCTTTTCCACAACATGATGAGTAATGTGTGAGATAAACCAGCATGTGTTATGAGACCAGCACAGCATGCACGGGTGAATTAGTTGCATTACCAGTATAAATGACAAAAAAGTTTTCTGACCCGTAACATATGTTTGGGTGAGAGGATAAAGATGCAAGAGAAAGCAGTAATGACATGATACTGCTACTCTCTCTTAAAACAGATGTTTCTTTTAATCAAACAAGAATAGTAACCACAAAAACAAAAAAGTTGTTTAGAGTTCACTAGTCTTTCCTTAAAAAAAAAAGTTTCTTTGGGAAATTAAAATATTTTGAAGAAGTCTCTCCTCTGTTCCCAGGCTGAGCAATTTAAATTTTCACTCTACTGTAAGTGGAATTTATTTGCTTAAATCTGCCCGGCATTGAATGGAGAATTGATACTACAGTAGTCATATCAGAAGTCTCTCTTTCCACAAAATAATCTTCAAACACAAAATAAAAATCTCTAAAATCAAAAACAATATTAAAGCAGAACACAGAGAATTATGTGCTGTTTGCTTTAAGCAATGTTATAGAGGGGATGCCATTAAAAAGTTTTGTGAGCATACAGATGATTTTAGCACTCAGTTGTCTAAAATGGTAGTCCATAAAAAGGAAATAGAAAGTAAGCTTTGTTGTCCATGGAAATCAGTCTTTAAGAGGTTCTTTCAATCGCAATATATTGAATCTTGTCTGCAAACACTGACTGCAGTACTAAGTTCATTTTACAACCAAGATATGAAAGCTGGAAGTGTAGATCCCTGGCAGATGAGAGTGGCAACACCATTTGTTAAATCATCAGGAAGGCACCTCTGTGATTTCTTTCTTTCTGTCTTGCATATTTCCGGAAGTTATACATAAACAGTTCTATCATTACTCCAACCTCCTCAAAACAGTCTTTCGCTACATTCCCTTTATGGGGCATGATGGAAATCAAGCTCCTGTTCCCCTGGACTACCCTGGCTGTGGGGAAGCTGACTGGGGGAGACGCCACAGTGCAGGGTCACAGCAAATTCCCTCTGCATGTGGTGTGGGTCACAGCCCACAGGAGCCTCTCTGAATACAAGGGGTAGCCAGGTTTGGATGGAAACGCAGCTGCTTCGGAGAGATGTGCAACACCCAGTTCCCCCGCCCTCCCTCTGCTTCTCTGCTCTGCTCTTGTGCCATCCTCAGTTTTCTGCTTGAGCTAAGAGTCACTTGGAATGAGCTCTTCTCTTCAGGGTCCTGCATGCTTCTACCTCAGCAGCTGCTCTTCTGCACTCCGGTGACGCTGAGCACACAAGCAGAGGTGTTCTCTTGGCGTTGCTGCTGTGACAGGACAGGACGTCACCAAAAGCAGCACCCTGTGCCCAGTGGGACCCCACTGACCCCCTGACCCCTCCAGCACTGGGGGTCCCACTTGTCACGCCGATGGAGCCACAGCTGTGCCCCACGGCAGGCAGAGGCTGTGCTCGGAGTGAGGCACTGTGAAAGGTGAGTAAGGTGATGTTTCACTGCAGGCAGAGTTTTCAGTGAACAGTTCTTGGACTTGCTTATTGGCAGAGATTTGCTGAGTCCACGTGGGATTCCTGATATTTCCTCATTTCCTCCCACCAGATCTGAGGTTCAGGTAAATAAATAAACTGTAAATGACAAGGAGAAAGGCCAGGAGAGGGTTCCAGCTGTCATCATGAAAATCCAGGATCCTTTTGACTGCAGTTATATTGAATTTATATTAACAAATTAAAACACAAAGTCACATTTTTGCAAAAAATCCTAAAGAGCAGCTCTGACAGAAAATTATTCACAAAATCATCGTCTATGTTATATTTCTTCTTTACATATTTACAGTATAAGCTCAGCAAAGTGATTCCTTTAGAAGACAAAAAAATATTTTTTTCAATAATTTTTATGGCATGGCAATAATGAAAGGTAAAAAGGAAGGTACATACCTGTCAGCAGATACAATTCCATCACCTCCCAGTCTCATTGAAAAGCGAGGCAATCTATTCATACATTAATTATTTATATTGAAAGACGCAATCATGTACAAACAAATGCTTTGTAATAAAGTAGGATGAAAAATGTTATTGATGTTTTGGCATCACAATAACTTGTCTATCTCCACTATTACTGACACAAGGAGGGCAAGCAAACTTCAGCAAACTGGTAGATCTAAATGCCAGACAAGGTCTGATTCTGACACAGCAGGCTAATCAGCTTCAACCTTCTCTTCAGTAAAATAATTTTCTGGTTACTTGAACAGTAAAACCTGGTAATACGTATGCAGCCAATTTAGGTTATTCATTTTGATATTCAGTTCAGTTCAATATCCCTATATAGTCATATTGTTTTAATATGTGCTGTGCTACTACATCAAAGAATTTTAAAATCACACTTTTTGCATCCAAAAAGATACTTTTTGTGATATCCTTCATTTTCTCGATATTCCTGTTGGAAACATAAACCATGAAACAGCAGCTTCCTATTTAAATTGCTGTTGTCAGACTTCAGAGTAAAATACCCACAAATAAATAGTGGAGACTTAATTAATCCAGTTCACATCCCAGAACTTCTGCTTTCAGCTTTGAGGTCTCAAATGCAGGTTCTTCATGACTGAACAATTCCTGTGGGCTCCCATGTGCAAAAGAGTTCACCCTCTGTTTTTGTTTCAGGCATGGTGATAAGCAACAGACAGTTTAGGTAACCTGCCATTTGCAGTCTTGATCTAAGTGGAGCCCAATTCTTCCTCTGGAGCTTTAATGCTTATTTACATTAAGGTACTTTTCGTGAAAAAGAATATCTTGCATAGGGCAAATATGTTTAATGTTTACTGCATTTATTACATAGCAACTATTCTTCTTCAAAAAAATATTTACCTCAATCTGAAAGCCCTCCTCATTTTAAAATAACACTAAGCTAGTTTACATAGAGACTTTACAATCACATTATTTTTCAATAACTTATTTTCATTGATCGGTCTAACAGTTTGACATGTTATTTATGGGCTACTGTGATGAATCACATCCGTTTCCAAGGTAAAGTAAGCAAATTCTCTGTTTATAGGATTAAAGTTGAAGGTCAAACTTTGATTATATTTTCTGTTCTACTACAGCAATATAAAGCAAGGCCTTTAGACTTCAGAATTGGCAACCAGTCATATGAGATGCTTTTATACCTAAAAATTGACCACAAATTTTGATTAAATCATAATTAACATCTGAGAGACAGGAAGCCTAGCAGATAACTGCAATAGACTCTGAGAGGAATTTATTTTGTGTTTTGAATATGCATTTTTTTTTACCTTGTAAAGAGGATTTATTTATTTTTAATCTTTTTTAAGAAAAGAGTTTATATCTACTGGACTGTGAGAGCTGGGAAAACAATAACTTTCAATGCTTATAGTGTCTTGTGGTATTTATCTAACTCACTGGCCCACTGCTGTTGAACGTCTACCAGTGTATATTTACCAGTTGGCCATTGGCAGGTGCAAGTGAAATTTGCTTTGTCCAGAAATGCAGTGTATAAACAACATTTAACCCCCTTTTTTAGCAACACATTAAAGTCTGAGCTGGGGTCTCAGGGCTGCTGAAGCACTGGCAACCTTAAATTGTAAAGGATGTTGTTGTGCAATACAATAATTACCCAGATACCCTCCAGCCTAAAACAATGTCCAGCATGCTCACACAGCCAAAGGGAGAGGGCATAAATGATGGAAACT
>VYZR01077760.1:15287-26193 GCA_013400675.1 Oxylabes madagascariensis | reverse complement strand
ATTAAAAGATAATCATGTGCAGATGAGAATCCCACCCAAAATATCTCTAGTAAATTATTTTGCAAAGGAACATAAAAGGGAGATGGTGAAATACAAGCTTTCGGTGAGCTGTGGAAAGGTTGCTTAGGAGGATTCTTGTGATACAAAACTAGTATTGTTGCATTTAGATTAGAGGTACTGACCTTGCTTCATTACCAGCTTTATAAGCCTATCTCTACACTGCATGTCTTTTTTGTCTTGGGAGGATTTATGGCAAATCATTTGTTATCATGTACATTGTTGTGCCAAGACTTTGTAAGTCCTGCCTTGTGAGTGCAGCTATCCTTTTGGGTCAGAATTAGGGAATATTTTTGGTACATGCACTGGAAACAGACATGACTCTCCCTTCAAACTAAACTCTTCTTCAGAGAGGCCTGAATTGTACTTAAAGATTACTACACAGGGAGGCTTTGCTACGGGCAGACTCTGTCCTTTTTAAGCAAAGCGAAAAAGACCCCTTTCACACAGCGACATCTCCATCCACAGGACTTTCTAGTGCTAGGTCTATCTAGGGACCTGTCCCAGAACTAAAAGTGAACAGGTAGAACTTAGGAAGAATAGGTTAGTACAGAAAGACAGAAACATAAATCATGCTGTGGCACCATGAGGAAGGAGGTGGTACCAGAAATGAGTGAAAATAGCTGTACATTACTATTATTGGCATAAATATAGAAATCTCTCTACTCCTCCTTCTGGAACCCATGTTGGCCCTTTCTAGCTCTCCTGTATTGAGGTGTGGATGAGGATGAACTGAAAGTATAGGGAAGTCTGTCAGAGCTGACTGCCCTCAGGAGGTCAGGACTGGATGCAGAGCTCTCGCAGAGTCCCAGACAGGTGATTAGTGACACAGTTTTTCATTGCTTTGAAGACTCAAAATGTGCCTTTGAGAACAGGCCTGAGCTTGAGCAAAAGGAGATACATAAACACTCCAGCCCAGGAAAACCTCAGGAAGCACAAACTCTGGAACTGTTTGGCTCAGAGACACACTTTGTGCTATAGAGCGTACCTACAAATTGCTACATTACCCCGATGCCATTTCACTTGCTGAAATGGCAATTTCACCAAAAAGACAGAATGAAGGTTATACTTGTTTCCTTCCTTGATTATTTGCGGGCTTGGAAAAGGGAAAATTCACACCCCATATTGAAGCCAAAAGGGAGGGTTTTCATAAGGGAGCAGTTGAACCCCACACAACTCCTAAAAACCACCCTGTGGATGCCTCCTACCATCAACTATGCATTAGTTTAGCAAGGCTTGACTGAAGGTTTGTGCAGCTTGAACAAGATGAAAAGTGGAGCCCCAGCTCCTTTTTGTTTTCAGGGAGGGATATGGATGTCACACACAACCTTGTCCTTACTGAAGAAAATTTTGCTTTCCCTTCAGTGGTTCAGTCTTTATCTATGAGTGTTTGCGCCCACACCAATTAAATGATTCCATNCCATAGTAACAAAAAAAGTTTAACCATCTTTAGCACTAAAGAATTTGTCTTGTAAAATAGGTCTTCAGCTTTGAAGTTTAGTGCAATTAAAATCAAATACTGCTAATTAGGAATGCAGTGAATCAGTTATAACTCTAATGCATTATTTTAATGATTTAAGACTACTCTCATGAGCAAGAATTTTTAGGACTGGACTCCATACTCATTAAGGGAGAACCTGTTTTTACTGCTAACTTGCAAACAGCAGATGGATCACAACAGGATCCTTACACAGCCTAAAGGTGAGCAAATATATTATGTCTTATAGGATCAGAATCTTTCCAAACACATCTCTTGTACTTCACTGGTTTCTACTAACAAGGATTAAGCTGTGCAGTTTTCTTGTGTGCTGTGACTTTTGACAGCAATAAAATGTTCCCTATTGCCATATGACACAGCCAGGTCCAGATGTGCTATTTTGGTTTGAGATGGTTAAACTTTTTTTGTTACTATGGAGATTATCTACTGAATGGTTTACTTACCGCCTCAAAGCTGTCATCGCATACTGTTTAATTTATAGAGCTGGTCCAAATCTCTGTGGAAAAAAAAGTCACCAATATTTCTCACAACTTTCTTTGATTTATTTTTCAGTGTCAACCAAGACATAACATTTATTATGATTCACCTTAGCATGATGACATTTCATTATTCTTACTGAAGAAGATGTTCCTGAAAAAAAAAAGATCAAAATCTCCTTAGCCTCCTGGATATAACATAATAAATGAGGGGGTCTGTTTTTCTTCAGTGCCTCAATAAGAAGAAGTGTTTATGTTTCAGGACCAAGCCCCCATAGAATATTTACAAAATTTGTTGCGAGGTGTTGAGACATAAATCTGAAGTTCAAAACCTACATCAAATACAAATGAAGACCTATAAAATACAGTGCAAAACAAAAAGTCAGAAGAAAAAAATGTAAATGTTTTTAAGAATCACTGAAATCCTTAAGTGTCTTCCCCATAAATAATACATAAAATTCATTTTATCAAATGGATTTTTGTGTTAATATCTTAAATATTATAAATTAATTAAATTGCAGAGTGCTACCATAAAAAAACCAAACATTCTAGAGTTACTATAGATAGCCAGCCAAAGCCCATTATGCTCTTCCCTAAATACACAAGAGAGAAAGACTTAAAATAGCAGCAGCTTTACATAAGAAATTGTTATAAGAAGCTAAAACTCTAAATTGAAAGTTGCTTTGAATTTCATTATGGTAAATGAATATGAATTTATTTTATTAAGGGGAAAAAAAATCTTCCAGAAATCTCATGGAAAACAACCCAGAGTAGGACATAATTAAAAATAAGAATAGCCAGATGATCTTGACTACAGTTCCTTAGAAAACAGTATCACTCTCATGATTTCATAGAAACACTTGTTTTATCTCATTCCACGATCTATATGGCATGCTAGAATTTTATTGCTTCTGGAAAGATTAAGAAAAGTGTCCTGATATACCTATATATAACCGATATTTGTCAAAGCATGCATATTTACTTTTTAGTGTATTTTTGTATTCTAGCATTAAGAAAATTGTATTTAAATTTATACTGAAACAGAATAAATCTCATCTTATATTAAGCACTGTATGCAGAAGGAAGCAGAGTCTTGGAGGCATTTCTATTCCGAGTCTCAGACCACTTCTCAAGTCATACAAAGGCAGATGTCACAGGGGTCATATAAAGGTCTCTACTCTGATACTAGCTTTGATGACAGCCTCTGTGGGAACACACGTTGAAAGATTCTGTGTTTTAAAAACGCATAGCCTAGCTTGAATGCTAGAACACAAACAATTATACAATATCAAGTTCTTATAATATAGTTTGTGGTGGCTGAGGAAATGTATTCCACAAAACATTGCATTGCTGCAATCAAGTTCATACATCAGTGTGAGGTGTCAGTGCATCACACAGCTCAGAAGAATAAAGCTATTTCATTTGTTCATCTGTATGCTTTCTTAGTCAACCTTACATCTGAAAATGTCCTTCCCTTGCTTCTACTCAGACTCATACTCCTCTCATTCTCCCACCTGCACCTGGAATATCAAATGATACTTATTCCCTTGGATTTTAGACTAGTGCCAAGGATCTTGCTAGCTATGTCCTCATGGTAGTGGCTATTCAGTGACTTTATGCAACTGAACTAAGGTCATAAATGTAGGGTATTTTTTCACTAGGTGATTTTTAGCCATGCTGTTCCCTGTTTCAGCCGCCAGTGTATTACACCATCACACAGGTCAGCACAGAGCAGAGGAGAGGTGCAAGGGTGGGAATAGAAGGCTGGAAGAATGGATGGGCAAGAACTTTTCATGACAGCAGCAGCTTCAGTTTGCATCCTACTCCATGCTCACTCAATCTTTCTCAAATAGTCTTTTGCTCAGGTCTGTATATCTCCAGCTGTAGCTTCTATTGTCTACAGCTATTTCATAACTAGACACTTAATTGTGCCCTTCATTTCACCAGAAGGAAAGAGTTTTAACACATCTTAACATGTTCTGCAGTTTGCCCACAGCTCAGAGGTTCATGTGGTGCCTGTCTTAATCATTGCTAGGGCAGAAATGGAAAAGCTCTACAGTGAATAAAGAAGTTGTTTTTAATTAAAGAAAAAAGTATTTCATTGCCTCAGCCAATCTGAAGATTTTTATCGGGAGACAACATTGAACATATCCCTGTTCTGCTTTGTAAGTCAAGGCTGAAGTCACAAAATGGAAACTGTTCATTCTATGCACCAGGACTGCACAGGTAGGAACAGTGAAGCCCTGGAAACATCAGGTATCTGGGGTAGATAGAAGGTGGTAGGTCAGTCTTGTAGCAAAGATGGGTTAGGAGGGTTACAACAACCCAGAAAGAAAAGAAAGCAATAGATCACCCAAAGGCTACAATTAGAGCTTGGAAGTGAAAAACTGAAACTGGTCTGGGAGTTCAAACTGTGGAGCACTGATGGCAAAAGGAAGAAGTGATGACTGTGTGAAGGCAAGGGGTAGAATGACTGGCGTGTGGGTGACACTGGAGCCCCTCCCCACAACCTAGGGCCAAGCAGCCAAGCTCTGCAGTACGGGAGCCAAGGGGCTATCCCTGCACAGTACCGCTGCTCCTGCCACAGGGCTGGCTCACTTTTGGAGCTCTCTGGCTCTCAGCACATATATCTCTGCACCTGACTCCCTTGTGCAGTACAGATTGGCTCTAAGACTCTTTTACGTCACTCTGGGAATGAAATACAAATAAATCCAGATTAAGGTTTTTCCTAGAGCCAGAGTGGGATAAAGCTTTACTTTCCCCGACATGCACACACTCACTCACCACGTATGCACACACCAGCTTGAGTTACCCTTTTTTTACAGATTCAAGGCCAGCCTTAGACAAGTTACCCTATTGTAAGCATATACGCCTCATCATTCTGTCTCTGATTAACACTGCATGCAACCTTTTCTGTGATTTATGACATAGTTGAATTTGGCTTACAAATGTCATTAGCATCAGGTTGATTTTTTTTAAGTCCACGTTTGTCCAAAGATCTTTGGTCACAGCATAAATCTTTGCCAAAGCTTAATGCTAATCTCCTGAATTTTGAAAGCACAACAGGCAAAGTCAACCCTTGAATACGTCTGAGACACAAGCATTCAAGATACAAACATTTGCAGGAAATAAGAAACAAAGCCCTGCTATTTCTACAGTCAAATAATAGCACTAGTGCTGAACAGAGAACAATTTTAGAGAACAAAAATGTAGCGAGATTAAAAATATACCTGATTAAATGGGACTTTTTGTTTTGCCAAATGCCTGGACTTTTGTTAGAAACAGATAATTCCCTTCAATTTTGTGGGTCGAAATTTGTGGGAATGAAACCCACAGAAACTGTAAAACACGATTTTTGCAATGGGTGGCCATGCAGTAACTTATATGTGGTGCTGCCACAATCAAGACTTGGTTTCTATTTGCTGATGAGTGAATTCCAAACCAAGGGAGGCATGGGAAACTTGCAATGATCTCACTTGGGTGCCCCTCATTCTCCTGCCAAAACTCAGGAATATCTAAAACACATTTTATTTAAAAACAAGTTCTTCCTTTTAGCATAGCTCATGATGTTCCAAATGAATGGCTGTGTCCTACTGCTAAATATGATGTCACATCCCCTAGTCATTCTTTCCCCATTTAGACACACAGTGAAATTAAAATTGTGTTTAGACCAATGCACACAAAACCACACCTATTTCCAGAATTACATTACAAAAATTAAGAGTTTAATTGCCCAGTAAAGCTTCTCACCCTTTTATTTCTCCTTTAAGTTGATGCAGATACAATCTCCTGCACGTATTCAAAAGAATATATCCAAACAGTGAAACCAGGATTCAGGAAACAGAACTGAAAAGCTATCCCTGTAAGTAATAGTAAGCAGGTAAGAGAAGGTCAGACAAGACAGCTAAGATCATGTTTTCAACTAATAAGACAATCACAAAGTACTGCTACACCTTTTCATGAAGTAAAAAACAAAAATCTTGGCTTTCATAGTGTTCCACATGGCCTGCCTAATAGGGGATGGAGAAACACTGCTTAGCATCCTGAATAACTCCTCTAGGCTCAGATCTGTCCTCCACTTGCACCATGCCAGAATCTGTGAGAAATGCCCACTCCCTCCCTGATTTTAACAGGAGTACAAACCCTAGCCAAGCCCTCTTCTCACCTCTGTGTGAGGCACAAGATGCACTAATTCCTAAGCACCACTGATCCAGGTTCAAACATTGTGGCAGCAGCTGAACAGCCCAAGTCATAAATTATCCCTTTGCAATGGCTGGTGAAATAGGGCTTGATTCTCACATCACTTACACAGCAGGCTTGCATTAGTAGAACTGCATGGATTTTTACTGAAGTATAATCAATTCACTCCAGTGTAAGCAAGAAGCAGCTTTACTCAGTTACTTTCCAAGTTAGGGGGTTGCTCTGGCAGAGCAATATGAGTAAGGGTGCATCAGCTACTTGAGAATGCCTTGCCCATAGCAATGCTAAATGCCACCCTGTCATCTGCTTTGTATTTTTCCCAAGTCTTCAAATCATATTTTAAAAAGGATACAAAAAAGTGCCATTAAGAATCCATCTCCATTAGCTAGCCAGTCCCATTCTAACTCCAATCATGATTACCAACACCTTACACCTTGTGGGGTATAAAGACAGCACTGTTGAGGTTTACCTGGCTGGTTTATAGGCAATCAAATGTAGTTGTTGATAATACCCCTCCATCTGGGTCCTTCACTCTTCCCTCCTGGCACTAGTAGAGTTACTGATATGATACATTGGCACAATTGGCTGTTTAAGCAATATATGCTGAGAAGCAGTTCAAAGGACATACATGGTGTGTCTGTGTGTGCAAGCATTGATACACAGCTGAAACTGAAAGATGACCCTGCAGGGGTAAAAACGTGGACCACATCATTTCTTCTTGAATCTGTACTCTTCCTTTTCTATGTTGAGATTTTCTTAGATCTCCCTTTGTTCCTTGGCATAGCTGGCCATCGTAGCCTGGGAAATACACAAATATTTAAGGGACAAGAGGGAATGGTGTGACAATGAATTAGCTCTTCCAAAGAACTACGGGAAAATAGTAGTTTGGTAAAAGAAAAAAAATGCTTGGTAAAAGAACAATATGTCAAATTCCCCTACCTTCTTTCTGATCCATATTTTTCATCATATCCTTTTTTCCTGTAAGACGTACTTTTCTCTCTGTCTGTTCTTTTACATTTCTCTATATTTTTCCCTGAGCTTTACCTCAGACATTTTATTTAATCTGTGACATTTTAGCTAGTACTACTGCACTTAAAGTTCAGGTGCAGTGATGTTCTTAGCACCAGAATCACAAGCAAACAAACTAAAACAGGAGATAGGGTCTCCAGCTTACAAAAGAAACACCAAGCAGGGGACAAGCATTCTAGTCCCTGGTTTGAATAGTGTGTGGCCCTCCAGGATTTGGCATCTGACATAATCAGCAGTAACAGCTGTAAAAATATTCAAAAGACAATCTGCCAATTAATTATCCTCTAAAAGCCACTCCACTTGTCCATGACTACTCTGGAATTTGTGTACTGTATCATGCTGGTCTTCAGCTAATAGGAGCAAAAAGACCTCTTCTTTCAAGATGAGAAAATTCGTCTCAGTAGAGGATCCTGCAGCCTAGCTTGGTCCCATCTGCAGACAATTGCATGTAGATATTCTCTGTGTTGGTAACTTAAAATTACCCCTATAGAGTAATGGTTTCTGCTCTTGATATTTTGATATTCAATATCATATTAATTTTCTCAGCCCCAGAGTTTCCAGTACAAGACATGTGCCATTCTGAAGTGTTGGGGATGTAAGGAGGAATTTGAGCACCTCACAAAAGAGCTTAAAAAAGGGTGTTATTCCACATCAGAGTGGATGCACTTCAGAATCCACTGAATGCTCATATGGAATGCCTTAGATATATTTTTCAAAAACTGTACTGTATAAATAGAACCTACTAAAAATAATGGAAAATACTAGAAAAAAATAATGCTTGCTGCCCACTACAGGGTAAAATCCAGCATTGTATTAAATAGTAGATGTGTCTGTTTTTACAATTTTCTTTCTATAAATTGAATTTGTTACAAAATTAATTTTATTTCAATATTTTAATTTAAGTTTGTGTTAATATTTAGAAATATAGATGGTTAAAAAACTTCAATGAAATATTAAGAAATGCTAAAATGGAGGAAATCCATTTAGGGCACCTTGTGAATCTATAAACATAACTCATATGAAGTATGGGGATCTAGAAAACAGGACTCAAGATCACCTTTTTCACTACAGAAGCACAAATTTGTGCCAAAATTCTCTCGTGTTTTGAATTGCACGTGCACATATTAGAGAGATGCTATGATCCCCAAACTGTCGCTGTCTCCTACTGGCGAGCCTTTGAATATATCTAACATCCACCTAGCGTAAAACCCTCTGTTTCGGAACAAAGAATGACCTGGATGATGCAAGCTATTTGTTTTATTAGGAACATCAGAGAATTAATAAGAAAACTGTAACTCAAAAGTGTTTCACTTAAAAAGAAACAAAACTTTGCAATCAACAGAAATACAAGAACAAAATAAACATAGGCCTGAGGGTAGGATAGAATTTGTTCTTCTAAGACTATTTAGATTCCCACATTAAGTTTATGAACTTTTGTTCTGAAAATAATTGGTGAAGATTATGAAAAATAAGGATTGTTAGGAGCTGGGGAATGTTTCTGTTTTCTTGTTTAAATGACAAAGGTTCAGAGATGAATGGGTGACAAAACAAGATTTTATACAGGGCTTCATTATACACCTTCTTCAATGGTGATATCTCCTAATTCTAGTATCAGCTCTTTGCCTCAACTATATCTAATTAAGAAGTGGATGCAGACTAGATTATTACCATTAAAATTTGGGATTTTTAATTTATAGCATCTTTGGTACCTGATACATAGACTTGAAAGATTACTGAAATTTGCTCACCTGGGCAAGGAAGGTTTGTAAGAAGAAAGGCTTTAATGTTCAGTCAAGAAACTCCCAGCCAGCCTAACAAAAAAACCCCACAAGAGTACTTTCTTAGAGATAGATATTATACTGATGTGCTACAAATCATGAAACTGCTCCACAATACTCTGATATGTGCACTGCGTGTGAATGAGCTGCAGGGAGACTTTTTGGCCTTTGCCATGTTATTCCCACAATGTTACAAGGGGGAAACTCAGGAGCTGTTAGATGTTATCTCCCTGCAAGATGACTGTCACGTAGAAATGTGAACGTTACAAATTCACTGCTGTGAATTTTAAGCAGGGCATCAATTTTCTGTAATTCATGAGTTGGATGCTAGTCAGCCTTTGAGTCATGCTTCGGGTAGCTCCTACCGGGTGGTTAAACAGCTTGTGAAGAGTCAGGCACAAGGCTGAACCTGATAGTACTCGAGAGCCCCACGGCAGCCCCTGGCAGCGTCCCTGGCAGAGCTGCCGGCAGTGACACTCCTCTGCGGCTGAACTCCAGCTGCAGTGTTGTTTTCAGCTGGGCTGAGGCATGTTGTAATGCCTGGAGGTACAAACTGCAAGCATTTTCCCTGCACTGGAGAACTAGAGAGATGCACTTTGCTTTCAAGGCTACAGTCACAGTTAAGCAAGGATTGTAAGGCATATGGTGCGTGTGGGCAGGAGATATTTGTTTAAGGTGCATGGAGTTCATAAGTGTATGTTTCTGGGTAACTTGCCTGCCATTAATCAAGGAAAGCTTTTAAATTAGTCGACTTGATAAGCACACTAGAGGGAAAGTATCTATTCACCCACCCAAAAGCAGAGTGCATCCTGGCACGGCGGCCCCGGTAGCTGCCTACCCGCACAGCGAGCGGAACCCGGCGCTGTATGACCCTGCCCGGTTCAGCCGGCCGCCCCTTCTACCGAAGTTAAAATCCATTGATGCGGTTTGCTTCGGGCTCGGAGGCGTGCGTGGATCTGATGTCTAAAATTATGCAGACTGCGATTTTTTTTTTTTAATATACTAGTTTAAATGACTGGTACAATGGATAGGAGGGAACAATAGGACTTCGCGGTGCGAGGTGATATGCAGAGGAATAGGATTAAGGAGGACAATAATTATATGGAAGAATCTTGTTTCCTAACCTCCTACGTGATGAGGTGTAAAGCGTAATTTTAAATTACAATTAGCCGGAGAATAAAGGTTTCCTCGGGAGCCGGGTGGAATTTCATCGCGGTGTATTGATGAATTTTAAACCTGAGCGGCTCGATCGCCACCGCCGGGCTGCGGCTCTGCCCCTCAGGAATCGTTTTGCGAAGGGTCTGAGCCGCGGCTGCCGGGGGCGGCGGGAAGCGGGAGAGCAGCGCCGGGGTCGAGGCTGCGCAGGGCTCGCAGCAGCGCGGAGGGGCGCGGAGGGGCGCGGAGCGGGGCCGTCCCCGCGGCGGAGGCTGCCCGGCCTCGGGCTGGGGCTCGGCGGCTGGCAGGAGAGGGGCAGCGGCTAATCGGATTGGGTAGACTCCCGTAATCCCAGCCCGATCGGCGGTGGTGTCTCTCTCTCTCCAATATCACTAATGTCACTTCTATTAGCTGCATTAGACAGATGTTCAAAAGCTCCCTCTCGCTCGCTCGCTAAATCTGATCCCCCTGTAATACTTTCACTGGTATTAAATCCACATGCACCCACATGCATTCCCTCCCCCGCCACCCCTCCTCTCCCCAACCCCGTCATCCCTTTTACTTTCCTGAGTGGACCCTGGCTCCGTTTGATCGTCTTTTCCAGGGCAAAACGAGATCCTCTGGCGAACAGACAATGGGATTGCCCTCCCTCCCCATATGGTTGTCTCCCACTGAACCCTGTTTCCTCCACAATAAAAAAAAAAAAAAAAAAA